>CM023958.1:36569943-36611707 GCA_013407115.1 Glycine latifolia
TATATATATATATATATATATATATATATATATATATATATATATATATATATATATATTTTATACTAAAAGTGGTAGAATGGGGAGGCATCCCCAATATTACCAGGAAGGCACTATTGACATGTAGGGGCTGTCGACAAGTTTCCAGCAAGAGAATTATTGCACATGTGTGCCCAAACCGCAAGTACTTCCATACAGTTAATCACAACTACTCAACAACTAGCTTTTAATCACCAAATAATCTTTCCAAGGAGAATTGCCTACCAAAGAAATTGGGGGTTAGGTAGATTCGAACTCATACCCTTGAAAAAGGTTGGAGTTCATATTGGATTCTTAATCATTTATGTCAATTCGCATTATCGATCAACTAAGTGCTATTTTAAATTAATCTAAAACAAAACCTTTAAAAAGATGCATATATAGTCTACGTAAAGTTTTAACTATTAATCAAAACAAATATAGTAAATTTTAAAGTGCTAAGGAATCGATCTGATCATAAATAATGTGCCAAGGAATAAGGAATCTGTGATTAGTGCATATGCTAGTGCTTGCAAGTAACTATTAAAACAGCAGGTAGGAAGCCTTTCATGTATGAATTTCACCAACTAACACTTTCCGTTTTTTAAAGACAGGGAATGATATATATAGATCTTATAGTAACATTCATTATTTATCTTTATCTCCAGTTTCTTCTCACATCATATCACTTATAATAATATACTTCTCTAACTAGGTGTTAAATAGGACTGGGGTGTCTACTGCAATCTCATTTCCCTACTAATCAGTTTAGTTGACAAAGGGAAGTAGAAAGAAAGAAACTACGTATAAGGAAAAAAGTGATAAAAAAATAAGGACTCCAATTATAGTACTAACCTGTTATAGTATGTTCCAGACATGGTAATGATTGCTGTAGGATGGTTATCCAAAGTGGTCTTCCACACAAGCTCACCAGTTGTCCTTTTGACAGCAATAAGAATACAAGGGCCGTAGACTCCAATTATCAGTTTATCCCCTGCTACTGTGGGAGTTGACCTTGACACGGTCCAATTTACAGTAGGAACATAGCCAGTTGCATTTATACCTGTCAGATTCTGCAAGTTCTGCTTCCATAACAGCGATCCATCAACTTCTTTAACTGCATAGATGTTACCATTCCAGCTTGGAAAATAAAGGGTACCATCATATATAGCTGGTGTTGCACTGATGTCTTTGCCTGCATTGAATTTCCACTTCAAACGTAGGTTCGATGCTGTTTTTGGGCTAATCTTATGCTCTTTGTAAGCATATCTTCTGTTGAACAGATCTCCACCGTGGTTTAACCAGTCTTGTGATTTGTGTCTATGCCCCTAAAAGGAGACCAATAGGAACCAATTAGACAAATTTCAATTCTTGAGAGTAATCCATAAACTTATATACAAGAGCTATAGGGAATTAATTAACATCAATAGAGAGTGGAAGTTCATTAGTATCATACATCAGAACTTGCTGCAGAGACTGCGTGAACACAAAATAACAGTGAATAAAGAGCTAAGTTCATGCTGTATTTAGTCGGCAGCATGGAATCGAATCTGGAGAGATGGTGTTGCAATTGCCGAGATATATATGATTGAGAAACTTGCTTCAAATAGACTCGCGTATATCAGTATATATAAGGACACTAATAAGTATGCATGAGAACAGTTGGAAATTAAAACATTTTACTTTGAATTTAACACTTTAAAATAATTAATGCATTATTGGCATCCATATTTTCAAATTAATTGTTGTGCAATCTTGACTCTTATACAGTAAATAATGATTACTTTTGTTTGTGTGTATGTGTATTTTTGGCGGCTAAAGTAAATAGAAGTAGTATGAAAGCAGCACGACGAAGAAAATGCGATAAAGAGGATCGGAACAAGTGAATAGCTTTTTAGTCAATGTTTGATTTATTTTTATATACTTATATTATGTATTTTAATACGTTACTACTGTTCTCTTTATTCATGTTTCAGTTTGTAAACAATTTTTTTGCCATTTTAGATTTAGTTGCACATATATTTTTTTTTCTTCGTTAAATTAAGTCTTTCACACTAAATTTTAGCTAATAGTAATTAATAAGAATGTAATAATATATCATGTAATATATTAATAAAATAAAAGTAAAAATTTGTTTAAGAATAGAAAAAATAAATTCAAAGTAGCTTCACACTAACCTTATGTTATTGAAAAGAAAACATAATTAATTAAAATGTTCTCTTATATAACTGAAGAAAAAGGAAGTATCACTTTAAATTAAGAACAAATAATTTAAATTTTGGCTCCGATATCTTTTCTTGAATTCAATTTTTATTTCCTCCCTGATTTTATTCTATTCTTTTTTGTTGATAATTGAAATATTTTAGAAATTTGATGGTCACCCTGAAAAGTTAATGAATTCAATTGTTAAATAAGTATTTTAATCTAAATATTTATTTTGATATGACGATAACTATTGAATGGTATTACCTCTCACAAAGGACACTTATCTCATTTGATTTGTGCTCCCATACATTACATACACACACACACACACATATATATATATATATATATATATATATATATATAATATAATATAATATGAATAAAAATTGAATTAAATAAAAATTTGCAGATAATTCTTTTAAATTTTATTCCTTAATGTTATTTTTTCTTTTTCTAGATCAAATATGCAAGAGAAATTTTTAATTTTAATTTTTATTCTTATTTTCTTTTCCTTCATTCTATCACTTTATTAGAATATGTTTAGATGAATTTTTTTCATTAGCTCTTCAAAGATAAGAAAATATGAAGGTAAAATGAATTAAGTTTCTCTCATAGGTTACAAAAACACCTCAATTTTTAGACAAGTGAGATGAGAGAACTTCTATAACAGTTATAACTTATGAGAATCCAATTCATTTTAACTTCTTTTTAGTTTATTTCTCTATAAGTATTTATTGAGAAATTTATCTAAATACAACCAAAAGCAAAAAGATTGAAGTTATTTATTTCCTTCCTAACCTTGAGGTATTTGGATGTGGAGAAGTACTTAACCATAAAATTATACTCTTAAGTCTTTGAGGTTTTGACCAAAAAGGGGATAATATTTGGAATTTATCAAATGAGATATTTTTTGAATTAATTTGTAAATGGTGGTAAGTGGTAGAAATTTTTACAACTTCTAGATATGAAGTCATAAGAGCATTTTTAGTGGTAGATCCCAAATTGGGATCTTAGATCACTTTTTAGTAGACCCCATAGTATCAAGTAGGATTTAAGATCTCTTCCATTTTGTTCTTTAGTGGTAGATCTCAAAATGAGATCTTAAGGAGAGAGAAAAATGGAAAAAATTTATTCTTTTTTGAACAATGTGCAGATCTTAAGAGTTCTTCTACAAGAACTCATTCTCCATGTTGGAGATCTCTCTACCTCCTTTAGTGGAAGATCTAGTGAAGACCAGATCTTGAGTTCAAGATCCTTACTCAAGATCTTGCACTAAAGTTGCTCTAAATAATTTACGACTGCGGCTTTTTTTAATAGTAAAGTAGTAAATAGTCCAACAATTTTAATTTTCTTTAATTATTTATATAAAGTCATAAATTTATAATTAGTTGTTTTGATCTCTTTTTATGTTTTTATACCGTTTCTAATTAATTCTCTCATTCATGCATGATTTAAATTGACATTGATTTATAGTTTATGTTATGGAATGTAATTTACAAAACATAAAATGTTATAATTAAAGCTATCCAAATAAGAAAATAAGAAAATAAATCAAATTTGTGTTAAAAATTAACCAAAAATATGTATTATTGATTGTATGTTACTCAAATTAACTACTATTGTCCTCACCTACGAAGCCTGTCAAGCCTTCCTAATAAATAGAACGGGGATGGTCCATATATCAGAAATCTTTATAAAGGTATGCCTGCAGAGTCAAGTATTCCGGTAATCCATTAAATTAAATACCTCAGGGGTCATGTTGAGGGATATTTTCTGAAACTAAATATTAAAGGCAGTGACATTACAGAACCTCTGACCTTCTCTATTAGTATCTAAATAAAGCTTTTTTTAAAAATTATATCTTCTCTTAGCTTTACAGATTAAAGGGTGCAATACATCTGTTTACAATTTATTTTTCACGGTCGTAAATAAGAGTAAAGATTTTTTTTATTTCACATATATGTCTTTTTTTTTAAGCAGTTATGTTTGACATTGATATTGTCCCTAATTAATTCTCTCAATATAAATACAAATCTTAAATCAGCACGTTATGAGAGATTAAACCCTTTCGCACGCTAGACTCAATTCCCCTTCATGTCTTACGTGTAAACTTTCTAGCAAACTATACGAATTTAAGTGTGTCTTGTAGCCATGAATATTTTATAGGTTAGACAATTACCTTTAATATCGACATCTACACGTTCTTGATTAAGGAAAATTGTGATATCTACATATCCTCTAGATGCTATCGGAAAAACAAAAGGGGTTCATATCAGGCAAGTAATTTTCATAACAGAATCCATAAGTTGTTTTTTACCAGCAACATCAAAGATGAAGAGAAAGCACTAGAATATTTACAAGACATCATAAGAAAGCTCCTTACCAAAGGTGACCTTCCATCATAATCTGCCTTGTTGGGATCAGCTCCAGCTCAAATTAAACCTTTAGCTGATACATTATCCCCATTGAAAACTGTGTTGATCCCAGATGAACTCAAGAGGGAGGTGAATTGAGTTTTATAAAATAATTCATAATTTAAAATCAAACTCAAAGTAATAATATGAAGATAAGAGATAAAGAAGACACAATCAATTTTAACGTGGAAAATCCAATTGGGTAAAAAATTATGGCGTCCAAATTGGATAATCAATCCAATGGACAACTCTACTATGATAATTTTGTGTACAAGAGTTCCTATTATCCTAGTTTCTTAGTTTACCCTTACACAACAATTATCTCAGCTTGTATTCTTGTTTCCCAGCAAAAAGCTCTCATCTCAATTCACCAAGAATAGAGACAGACTGATATCATTGTTTCCCAGCCAGAAGTTGCACGTCTCAATTCACCAATAACACAGACATAACTGATATCCTAGTTTCCCAGCTGTGACATCTTCCAAAGTCAAAAATAATAATACAATAAAATGATTACCTTTACACTTCTATTCCTTAAGCAAATAGGTACCTTTAATTCCCGATGGAGAGTTGAAGAATTAAACTTGTCAAACGCTTCTATATGATCTTACAACAATTCGCTCAATGATGCAAACATAAACTCTCTAAAGCTCTAAAATTATTTGGAATGGAATTCATACACTAAACACAAAAATATGTTTATATTTATACTAATTTAAGCATATGATTTTAACCAATTTTTGAATGCAATTCTAAAAGATATTCTATTATATTATGTAATGCAATCTTAAAGATATTCTATTATATTATGTAATGCAATCTTAAAATATTATATCCTATTTTTGAATGAAATATTAAAAAATATTTTATCTTATTATACAATGCAATCTTAAATATATTCTATTATATTATGTCATGCAATCTTAAATATATTCTATTATATTATGTCATGCAATCTTAAAAATATTCTATCCTATTTTTGAATACAATATTAAAAAATATTTTATCATATTTTTGAATGTAATCTTAAAAAAATATTTTATCGTATTATACATTATTATGCAATGTAATCTTAAGGCAAATATCTTGGTAAGATCAATTTTCTAATCTCCTTACATAAAATTTAATAAAAATAAATAGAAACAAATCTTCTTAATTTCATGTCATCTTGAATGATATCAATATTCAAAATTCTTCAAATAATCTTCTCAATTATGTTGATCTTCATAAATTCAAAATATCAGTAACTTTAAAATATCAAATAATCAAATAATTATCATCAGTGCAATAAATCTAATAATGTAGTATTCATTGTTTGTTATCATCAAAACTTTACAAATCTTTTTATACATTAGGAATTCAACAAATATCCAACAAGCTGCACTATTGACCTTCAAAGCAACCTCAGCTTCTTGCTCTCCGAGATGAAATCTGATGTCCGACTCCAACTACTTATCTCGAAAAGACTATTTTCCCTAAAAAAAATATGAAAAATTTAGCTGTCTCGTGATCAGAAATTAATAACTTACAATCTTAAAAGTGTAACTTGATATATCCATTGCTTGTTCAACTAGAGAGTAGCATTATGTATTTTTAATTCATGTCAGAGTCAAATATTCTACTAAAGGGAGGAGGAATTGAGAAATAACAAATATAACATTATTAACTCTAGAAGGTTGTATAATACTTTCCTTCCATCATAAAAGTATATGTCTAGGATATTTGTAAATGATTGTTTATCAAGTCGTAGGAGTCTACTGTTGGGTATGGTTCATACTGTGCCTTCAGAAGATATGCACAAGGATCCATGAATAGTTACGATGCTTAAGGTTTTTAAGCCTATATACTTCCTTGTAATCTGAGTGCATTGTACGAGTGTGTGAGGAAATATAATAAATAAATGGATGTAGTCCACGTTGGGTGAACCAGGATAAATTCTGTTATTTTCTTCTTCTATTTTCTCTCATTTTTCTATCTCAATTGTTGTGTGATTGTTCGGTACCCAACATCTACTCAGTTCACAAACACGGACAGTATATGGCTGAGGAATGTTGCAAAGAATAAATATTTCTCCTAATGAACGGTTAGGCTGCAAAAGTGAAACTGTTTCTTCAGTCCCATCTTCAGCTATGTTTACTTCCCCCTGCATAGAAACAGCTCTCAGTATTCAAAAAGCATAAAACTGAAATTAATCTTCAGTGGAATATTTTTGATGCATTAATTTTAAAATTCTACTAAAATGGCTTCCTGTCATATAACCTACTGTTCATGTGAATATTTTCTCATGTGGGAAATTTATAAGATTCTCAGGCCCTCTATTCATGTAAATACTTTCTTAAGGTGATACAATATACAAATATATAAGAAAATTCAGCATCACCCAGCTTGTCCCATGCCTAAAAAGACATGCATAGAAGCATGTCTATAATTCAGAATTTCAAATAATTAAGCTATAACTAAAAATATCAGAAACCTTAGCAGAACAAAAAAAAATAGAAACATTGGTAGAGGACACTAAGGAAGATGAAAGTAAAGAATGGATATATTAATATTTCATGACTATAATTCTTTATCCGTTCCAAAATGAACACAAGAGAAGGACTAATTGAAAGGTGAAGAATTCACATTCGGATTCGCCCTCTTTCTTCTCTTTTTTTCAGTCCAATGAACACTTTTTTAGTCCAATGAACACAAGAGAAGAAACTCTCTTTTTAGTCCAAGTGCTAAAACTTGATAGATTTTACAATGGATATAAGAACTCGTATTTAATTAGAATAAGTATCATTCTTTTAGAGAATTTTCCAATTGATTGATTAATCCAAATAATATATATATATATATATATATATATATATATATATATATATCCAAATAATCTTCCTGTGGACTCCCACCGTCGTGACGTTTCTTACTCTGTGGGTGATTGGGTGTATGTTCCCCTTTGTCCTTACCGGCAAACATCCCTCTGGCCAACTTATACTAAGCTGTCCAAACGCTTTTACGGCCCTTTACTGATTCTGGAATATTGAATCGGACCGGTAGCCTACTGTCTTCAATTGCCGGACTCTTCCAAGATCCATCTTGTTTTTCATGTTTCAGTGTTGAAGCCTCATCAAGGTTCGCCACCCACTGATACTGATCCCATTCCTTCCATGCATTTTGATAACCACCCAGTGGTAGAACCACTCACTATTCTGGATTGGAAATGGGACAGCTCCACTACTCCACCTTCCAAAGTCGTTCTGGTTCAATGGCTTGGCCTGGCTCCTGAAGACACAACATGGGAACACTGGGATACCCTGCGCGCCGCTTACAACCTTGAGGACAAGGTTGTTTTTCCAGAGGATGGTGTTGATAGCAATACAATCCAAATGAATAGAAGGCCCAAGAGGACACTAAGGAAGCCTAACTACCTCCAGGATTTCGTGTGACACCAGCTAGAAATTTTTCCTTTGCACTGTCATTAGTAGGTCATAACAACCTAGGATATTTTACCAAACTCTGTTATGCTTTATTCTCTGCTTTTGTATTTTGTGCAGCTGGCCAATGATTGGCATCTTTATCCGTCAGCTGCATCTATTATAAATACCTCTGAAAGAAATAAAATGGGTAGAGATTATCATGTCAGTTTTCTCTTAAATTTCTATAGCATAGTAGTCATACCTATCACGCTAACAGGGCCATTAGCAGTGTTGTTACTGGGATTAGTTGGAGACCATAAAATTCTACCATTACTGGCATCATTGCCACCCACACGCGCGGTTGTAGTTGTATTGGATGGTACAAGAGTGAAATTTTTTCTACCAAAATTGACAATGTTGGTGTAAACCCTCATTTCATCAGTTGCTGCACCCCATGCTCCACCTCCTGCTAGCCCGTACAGCTCAGCTTTCTGCCAGGAAAAAATGAACAACAGTCTAAATACGATTAAATGTCACATGTTATTTAAAGAAATATTCATGACCAATCGTTCATTGAGACAGGCTATAGAAAACAGTTAATACTATAAATTATCTATTACCGTACGCCAAATGAGGTTGCCATTATTACAATCTAAAGCCCATGCAATACCACTTTTCTGGACTGCAACAACAAATATCTTTCTTGGTTCGATTTATGTATATGGTCAACATCATTGGTGCCGCCCCAAAATCAACATCTGGTTCGTCAGCTTGAGGAAGACAACTAGGAGTTGAAGGATTGTTACATGCTAAGAACCATACATCGTAGCCTGCTAACTGGCGGTTCCATCTAATCTTCCCAGAATCCAAATCAAGGACCAAGATTGAATTGGAGTGGTTGTCTGGTTCGATTGAATTGGAGAGGTTGTCTGGTTCAACACACTCATCCTCCGGTTTGGTAGGCTGAGTTCGATTAATTTGTCTCTCCACACTGACATATGTGCAGTGGGGCAGAATAGAGGTTCCCAGTGGTAAAATATACAAGTTTTCTTTTATTATCAATGGAAGGGCTGCTTCCCCAAATGGAAGCTCCTACATATTCTCCTCTGGTGTTATTGTTATATGTCAACATATATGTCTTCCAATAGGTGGCACCAGATGGAGCATTAAGTCTTACAAAACTTCCACGGAATGTGCAGCATTTCTCAATTGGTACACTTTCTTCCAGTGAAGATGTTCCGACATAGAAATTTCGGTGAACAGTTGTAGTATTTAATGATAGTGCTATCAAATTTTAGGATAAAATGTTTTTGGTCAAATTTGGTTTTAGTCTCTGTATTTGATCTCTTTACTTTAAATTTTAAACAAATAGGTGGATTTAGTCTCTATTTGACCCCTCAGTCGTCAATATTCAAGGACTAAATACACCTATTTTTAAAATATAAGAATCAAATTGATCAATTTAAAACTACAGGGACTAAAACCAAGTTTGACCATAAGTATAGTGATAAAAAAAGATTTTTATAATAGTGAGGGAAATAAATAGTGTGCCAGGGAAAAACATAACTTTACTGTGTCATCTAATTGTTTACACTTTCATGGTTACATTGTTTGAGCTAAGGTTTGTTAATGAAATATTCTGTACACATAATTTGTTAAAGGGGGAATTGTGCTGTTCTCGACTAGTGGATTTCACTCTTGGACACCTAAGTAACATTTGGGATTTGGCTACAATATCATTTTTCCATTGGAGGGTGGGAGGTGGGAATATGTAATATGTATATAAACTTTGGAACTTATTTCTTGGCAGGGTCTTCATGTCCTTAGCCTGATGGTCCGTAATGTGCATTTTGTAATTTATCCATTGACATTCCTTATGCTTACTAGCAATAATATAAACTTAATTTGCCTTATAAATAAATAAAAATGTGTAGTGGTACTAACCTTTTGTAATATGTTCCAGACATGGTGATGCTTGCTGCAGGATGGTAATCCAAAGTGATCTTCCACACAAGCTCACCTGTTGTTCTTTTGACGGCAATAACAACAGCCGGGCCAACTCCAATTATCAGTAAATCCCCAGCCACTGTGGAAGTTGAGCTAGACATAGTCTAATTTACTTTGCGAATACGGCCAGTTGCATTTAAACCTGTCAGATTCTGCAAGTTCTGCTTCCAAACAAGCGATCCATCCGCTTCTTTAATTGCATAAATGTTACCATTCAAACTTGGAAAATAAGCGGTACTATCATAGATTGCTGGTGTTGCAGTGATATCTTTGCCTGCATAGAATTTCCCCTTCAGATGTAGGTTCAGTGCTGTTTTGGGGCTGATCGTATTCTCTTTGTGAGCATATCTTTGGTTGAACAAATCTCCCCCATGGTTTAACCACTCTTGTGAATGTTGTCTATGCCCCTGCAACCAAGAAACCGATTGGAACCAATTAGGTCAATTTAATCCATAGAGTAAATCCTTAAAACTATATATGCAAACTACAAAGGCTATAGGAAAATTAATAGAGTCAGAATTAGTATCGTACATCAGAACTTGTGGCAAAGATTACTACCACATGAACACAAAATAACAGTATAGAAGGAGCTAACTGCATGTTGTATTTAGACAGTGGCAGCATGGAATTGGACCTGCAGATGGGGTGGCAATTGTCAATATATATGTTACTTTGAAGAACTTATTTCAAAGAGATTCACGTATATATGGAAAAGAGAATGGCCTATTATGTATGCATGGGGTCAGTATGATATTAAAATATTTGACTGGCCATAACACATGCATTGAAATAGTGCTATAGCATTATTCCCATCCAGATTTTTTTTAAGAAATCACATATATTCTCCATGGGAGGTAATCCGAATCAAGTGAGACTATTATATGAGTGAAAAGTTCTTTTTCTGAATTTTTAATGCAATTGCATAACCTCAACTTAAACTCAAAAATACTATTTAAACTAGCTGCAACAAATCTGTTGCCAATTTATTCCTGTGCTCTGTCATATTCAAATCCATGTTTTAAAACAATTTCTGAAACATGTTGAGTCTTTTACAGGAATTAATGATTTTTTTCAGTTTAAGTAACAAGAAGTCATATATGCAAGCTCAATGACGCAAATAAAAGAATAACAAGTGATTTTTTTTAGTTAATGTTTTAATACTTGATTGTTTATATAAGTATTATGTAGTTTGATATATTAGAATTAATTGTGCTTATCAATAAAATGTTTGTAGTTTGTCTGCGATTTTGATCTTTTTAATTTTAAATGTTCACTTCTAATCTTTTTGGTTTTTCTGTTGTTAACTAAAATTAAGTCTTTCACATTAATTCTATCGAATATTTAATCATTATGCATGTAATAAGATGTGGATATGATACTAAGTTGAATAAATAAACAAAAGAAGATGTATAAAAATTTTAAATAAAAATGAAAAACATAAAAAGAACTTGAAATAGCTTTAAATTAACCTTATGCTGGGATAAAAAGAAATAGAAAAAAAAGAAGTTAAAAAATTCTCGTATTTAGTTCAAAAAAGAAAAATAAATAAATTAAAATTTCTAAAAACTTCACCAATATATTTTTTAGTTTAAATTTTTGTTTTCCTCTAGATAATTTTATTCTTCTCTCATTCAAAGGAATGGTCAAGTGTTTATAGACTAGGCAAGCCAAATATTTTCTTTATAAAGAAACTTTGTATTTTACTTAACTTAGATATATTATTAGTGTATGCAATTCATACTTATTAATCAATTATTAATAACAATAATTGATGGTTTTGAATAATTTATTGACACAGTACAACTATTTTTAGTAACTAGATACATTATGTTTTTGGAAGTACTAGTTAATAATTAATTGTTAATTACTATATATCATAATTAATTATATATTAATGATCTATAGACACAACCCATCTAAGTCAATCAGATCAACACTAAACTTTATTCAAGACATCTGAGCTTTTTTAACAAAGTCATACGATTTTGTAAATACTTACATAATATTAAATTTTTATCATCAAGATTTACTCCCACTGCAAGAAAACGCGCGCTGATAAAGTAACAACCAAAACCAATACTAATAGTGAAAATTTTTAGTGATGTTCTCTCTTTATACCCAAACCAACACACCCAAGTCACCACTGTTACCACAAACAACCACACGCCGCCACCACCAATCCCCCAAATTAACCATCGTCACTACAGCCCCATCAGTTCTAACAAATAATATTTACTATATATTTACACAAAATTGAATCTAGATATCATTTTAAATGATAATAATCCTAATTGTTAGCATAACAACAACAAATTCACATCTAGTTTTACACTAATTAACCTTAATCATTAATTTTACACAATAATCATTGTGTTTAGGCTACTGGTTGATGTGCCAATGATATATAGTTATTGTTTCTGGTTGTTCACTTGTAATTTGAATCTTTCATGGTAGGGTCACAATTCGTGGCTTGTTATTAATAAATTTTTTATTTGATGTTGAAAAAAAATTACAACATACACAATTAGTTTTACACAATTTTACACTAATCAACTTTATAATTTATATGCATGAAAATTTCCCACGGAGGGGGGCTCGGGCCCTTTAAACAACCATCAAGTCATCTTGCAAGAAAGAGAGAATGATTCAAGAAATAGAGAAATATTCAACCATGAAAAAAGTTTGAAAAAAAAAAGGTTATGCTTCATATTTATATGGTCTCAAAGTGTATTAGAATTTGTTATGTACATTTCACCTAAATTTGTCTGTATTATTTGACAACACAAAATTATCAATCATGCAATCATGTAAATTTTTCCTTCTTGCAAAATTGTCTGGAACTTATGTGCAACATTTTTTCCTATAGTAGCATGTATAAAATTGCTTGCCTTTTTTTTTATGAAGATGCATAAAATTGCTCTGAAACATACAATATAAAACATTACCATATACATACATATATATATATATATATATAGAGAGAGAGAGAGAGAGAGAGAGAGAGAGAGAGCAAGAGCTAGCGATGAATCAACACCAAGAAACTTTAAGCTGTTAGACAAAATAAGTAATTTTCATCCAATTTCTCCTCAAGGTCAACATAGCTAGCGTACTCCCATAGGCATGAGAAATGATTTTTTAAAAATATTTTTCAAGAATACAGGAAAAGAAATATTAGAATAGAATGAAAAGAGAAAAAATAATATTTTTTTCTTTTTGCTCTAGCTTATATAGAGACTGATAAGTATCAATCTAATAACTGTCAGAAATGGTAATATAATATTTCTTCAATTAATACGTACAAATAATATTGAAATTAAAAAGTCCCATCTGTTCTTTTAAATCAACTGTAATTAAAGTACACTTTTTAGCGTGGAAAATCACTAAATCAAATATTGAAAAGAAAATGTATATTAAAAAACTTGATCACCCTCAATTCCTTGATGAATCAGTCATGTAAAACACACTTAATTTATTTTTACTTTAAACTCCTAATAAAACTGAAGCTAGGGATCGATGGTAAAATCTATATATGTTGTACCCAAACCATATCCATTCTTGCTATTGTACATCAATTCACCAAAGGATTGAGCTACATATATAATCTACTCAGCCAAAGCATTAAACATAACGGAGGAACTAGACCTAACTTTAATTAACAACTAAAAATTAAAATGACTAGATGTGAACAATTGAAATTAAAAACATCAAAATTGCACACCAACTACAATCATATCGACGATAAGCACAATTACTCTTGGCTAGATAGTTGAAGTTCAATACAAAATTCAATGATAAGCACAATTTTAAAACTATATAAAAATTTGTAGACTTAATTTATTCAACATGAACTTTTAATTTAATGGCTAGATAGTTGAAATTAAATACATAAAAAGACTTATTAAGTGATGTAACTTTACAAAGCATTATTCTTGAAATGAATTGATCTCTATTCATATGTATCTAGTCATAGTTAAAGTTCACTATTGACCTCCATCGAGTTAGATGGACTATGTCTATAAACTATTATTGTATCATTAATTATGGTATTTAATAATTAATTAATAACCATTAATGGTGAATTGATGTATCTAAGTTATCAAAAATAGGTGTACTAAGTCAATGGATTATTAAAACCATTAATTATTGTTATTAATAATTAATTAATAAGTATGACTTGCATAACATAATGTAACTAAGTTCAGTAAAATAGGTAATGGTTATCTACACTATAGTTTCTTTGTAAACAAAATAGTTTGACTCTTGATATGTAGTCTTTACCTTCTGTTTGAATTAGAGGATAAAATAAAATCAGTGGACAAGCACAAATTTAAATTAAACAAAAATAATAATAAAATCTTTAAAACATTTATGCTATTTTTTTCTTTAATTAAATAAGATAATCTTTTTTTTTAAACTCTATTTGATTTGTTTTTTGCATCCCAACATAAGGTTAACTAATTAATTTATAGCTTTTCAAGTTCTTGTTATGTTTTCTATTTTTATTTAAATATTTTATATTTTTAAAATAAGATTAAGTTATGCAACATAAAAATATATATCACATCATATTAAATGCATCCTCATTAAATACTGAATTCAAATTTAGGGTGAGAGACTTAATTTTAATTAAACCACTAGGGTTGGCCTATAGTGGGGGTTTGAGTAGTATGTATGGGGTTTTATAGATTTGATCCTCATTGTCTCCATTGTGTACTCAAAGAGAGAGAGACTTAATTTTAATTAACAAAATAAAAACTAAAAAGGTTAACCATGAAAATTTAAAAAGATCAAAATTGAGCGCAAATTACAATCATGTGAGTGATAAGCACAATTAATCCTTATATATATATATATATATATATCCAACTATGCACGTAATACATTTATAAAGCATCCAAGTATTCAAATACTAACTAAATATCTATTCACGTGTTCCTCGTTATAATGCTCTTTGGACCATATTTCTTGCACATGACTTCTCTTTACTTTAGACTGAAATAAATAAAAAAAAACAAAAAAAAAAGCGTTAATTCCTCTAAAAGATCATGACAGTAAAAAGATTGTTTTAAAATACGGATGTGAATAATATAATGCTACCACTATTTCGGATTAGGATCATCTAAAGTGAGGCTGCTTTCTTTAGAAAATAGAGTGAGTTTATCTTAATCAACTACTTAACAGTTCAAATTATTTTAATTTTAACTTTTTAAAATTAAAAATAAACTTTTATCTTATTGTTGTTATCACACTCCCTCTTCCTCTCCTCCTCCTCAGTAACTCTATTTAAATACCATAATGGCCCAAGTGTTGTTCTTACAAGTATCCACATCTCTTTTTGGCATCCAAGTGTTGTACTTACAAGTATCACATGGTGCCAATTTAAGCGTCTGAATATAAAAAGCAGGAGGTTTTGGGGAATAATATTTCATGTTATTGTTCATTAGACATTCTTCATCTCTTTTTTATCAAGTCACATTATATCATATACTTTTTTTCCATTCTCTTATCTCCAGTGTTCGGCAAACATCTTTCTCAGATAATTAATAGGAACTTCATGGTCAAATTAAGAGTTTACTTTTACAAGAAAAATTAGAAGAATATTTTATTTAATCCTCTCAGCCTTACTGAAAAATAATGAAAATTATAAACTTTCCTGCAGGTGACTGACACGAGTTTCATCATTAAAAATTAAATATAAAAATAATTAAAACTAAAATGTTGTAAGTGGAATGGATATAATCTTGCATAATGCTGCACAATGTCATTTCCCTATCTAACCTAGTTTGAATCCAACTATCTAAAACTTTCATCGCCAACTGTAGTTTTTCTTCTTTTTTTTTTTAAAGTATTGCACTGTAGTTGTGGTGATACTTAATGGGCAATCAAATTAAATGTTTAATCATTTATAAAATGATAAATTTAAGTGTTTAAAGTTCTGCTAAATATTAAGAGAAATCCACCAGAAAGGAAAATATATAACCAGAACAATAGTTTCTATTTTATTGATCCCTTTATATTATTTTACGTGTTTGATAATTACTTAATTTTGAACATAGATAGTTTTCAACAGCTTCTGTAAAAAGCTAATGAAAATAATTGTTTTTTAAAATACAAACAAGCAAACTAATCTCATAAACAGAAGGCAAAGAGTGAGGTTCCACCAGTTAAGCCCAAAGCAGGCCCCAGAGCAACACTATATCCATGGCCAACAAACATGCACCCATTGCTAATTGACATGCCTCCGTAGACACTGGCTCCTGTTTGATAGGACCATAAAATTTTCCCATTCTTGGCATCAATTGCATATACAGATCCCATTCTATCAGCGGATCCAGCAAAGACAACTTCATTTGCAACACTAACAGGGCCATTAGCAGTGCTGTTACTAGGGTTAGCTGTGGACCACAGAATTCTCCCATTGCTGGCATCCATTGCTACCCACCCACCGGCGGTCGTAGTTACGTTTGATGGTGTAAGAGTGAAATTTCTTGCCCCGGTATTCGCAACATTGGTGTAAACTCTCTTTACATCAGTTGCTGCACCCCATATTCCGCCTCCAGATAGCCCGTACGGACCAGTTTTCTGTCCAAATTAAAAGGAAAAAAATAAACAGATTTTCAATTCATAAAGAGTTAGAAGCATGCTTGTGCGCCGGCGCACACACACACACACACTATATATATATATATATATATATATATATATATATATATATATATATTAACAAAAAAATCTTTGGCAATTTTAATTCTAGTAATAGATTTGGTTTGTCTAAAGTTCACAGTATTAAAAACTCTTACTGCCATAAACCAAGCCTATTAAACTCCTTAATCTATGTCTGATGTCTCAGATATTGTGTTCTGATTGAAATCATTATTCTATACTGTTAATAAGCTCAGTCACTAGATTGGAATTATGAATAAACGTCATAAATTTAAGGTAATATCCACCCATCTTTCACTGAGAGGGAGATAAAAAAAAAGAAACTGTTATTTCATCCTGTATCAAATATAAGGAAAAAAAATCAATTCATTGTAATTAATTAAGAAAGTCACTTAAAATTATTTAGTTATATTTAAATCAATTCTTTTAAACTGTCTTTCATTGGAAAATGGTTATTGCAATAGTCTCACTGAATTATATGAAGTTGATTGAAATTAGCTTATATATTTTAAAAGAATTACTAAGTTGCTATGCTACCTTGAGAAATCTAAATATTTTGGAACAATTGTGTTATGAGCCAATAATTTAATAAAATTGGAAAACTAGGAGAGAGGGGAGGGGGCAAGAGATTCTCAATAACAATACCAAAATCCTTAAATTTCCAAAGATACCGCAAAATTTCTCATATTTTAAACCAACAGATATTGAGTATATATATTATAAATTACTCCATATAATATTACCGTACTCCAAAGGATGTTGCCATTATTGCGATATAAAGCCCATGTTATGCCACTTTTCTGAACCGCAACAACAATATCTTGCTTGGTTCGATTTATATATGTTGTCAACATCATTGGTAACTCCCCAAAATCAACATCTGGATTGTCAGCTTGAGGAGGACAATTAGGAGTTGAAGGATCGATACATGCAAAGAACCATACATCATAGCCTGCTAACTGGCGGTACCATCTGATCTTCCCAGAATCCATATCAAGGGCCAACATTGAATCTGAGTGATTGTCTGGCTCAACACACTCGTCTCCAGGTTGGGTAGGCTGAGTTCGATTAATTTGTCTCTCTCGACACTGACGTATGCGTAATGGGGCAGAATAGAGGTTCCCTGTTGCAATATAGACATGGTTTCTTATAACATCAATGGAAGGGCTGCTTCCCCAAATGGCAGCACCTGCATATTCTCCTGTCATGTTATTGTTATCTGGTAGCATATAGGTCTTCCAACGCATGCGACCAGTTCGAGCATTAAGTTTTGTAAAACTTCCACGAAATGTGCAGCATTCCTCAACAGTGGGTACAGTTACTTCCAGTGAAGATATTCCAACATAGAAATCTCTGTGGACAGTGATGGTATAGTATGTATTTAATTGTAGAGCTATTGATTTTGAGAAATGCTTCTGTTTCTAATATCTCTTTACTAAAAGTTGAAATTTGTTGAAAATTACAATTTTGATTTGTGATTTCCAATGAATTTCAACTAATATTAGAGTGTTCGAGAAAGTGTTACTAACATTTATTTTTATAACGAAATGAAAAATAAATTTTATGCAGTGGTACTGACCCTTTGTAGTATGTTCCAGACATGGTGATGACTGCTGCAGGATGGTTATCCAAAGTGGTCTTCCACACAAGCTCGCCTGTTGTTCTTTTGACACAAATAACAACAGCAGGGCCATAGATTCCAATTAGCAGTGAATCATCCCCTGCCACTGTGGGAGTTGACCTTGACACTGTCCAATTTACATTGCGAACAAAGCCAGTTGCACTTAGTCCTGTCAGATTCTCCAAGTTTTGCTTCCAAACAAGAGATCCATCGGCTTCTTTAACTGCATAGATGTAACCATTCCAGCTTGGAAAATAAACAGTACCATCATATATTGCTGGTGTTGCGCTGATGTCTTTGCCTGCATAGAATTTCCACTTCAACCGTAGGTTTGGTGCTGTTTTGGGGCTGATCATACGCTCTTTGTAAGCATATCTTCTGTTAAACAAATCTCCACCATGGTTTAACCAGTCTTGTGATTGTTGTCTAAGCTCCTGAAAGCAAGAAACCGATAGTAACCAATGAGATTAATTATTTTTAATTCATGACACCCGCAATTGTTATAGGAAAATAATAATAGAGTGGGAATAAGTATCATACATCAGAACTTGCGACAAAGATTACTACCGTGTGAACACAAAAAAACAGGAAAGAAAGAGCTGAGTACATGCTGTATTTGAGCAGTGGCATGGAACTGGACGTGGAGGCCAGTGTGGCAATTGACAAGGTATATGTTTGAGGAACATATTTCAAAGAGACGCGAGTATATATGGAAAAGAGAAGTGGCCTAAGTAAACATGAGGACAAGTTGGATATTAAATTTTTTTACTGCATGAGTTTAACACATTGAATAAGCAAATTGATAATTCGACGCTAACAACCTATTTGACACCTAAAAGAGGGATAAAAGAGAGAGAAAAATATAGCTATAATAAGCAATATAATATCATATAATAGAAAGAGAGATAATGAAAATGCTATTGCTAATGAGGTATGTTAAAAAGTAAGGTGTACAAACCTCATTACTCTTGAAAATAATGGAAGCATTATTCACATTAGTGAAAAAAAATACATTTTACTTTGTCCATTTTACATCAATTGTATTAAAACTAATATTAAAAAATATGCAGTGAAAACGTAAAAAATGTTTTTACATTGGTCAACTGTAGAAAGTATTTTTTACATTGATTATTTTAACAACAGATGTAAAACTCTTCTCCCATATTATTTTCATCCCTCAGTTATATCTTTCACTTTTATCTCTGTGGCTCTATAAAAATCTACTCCCAATGATCTGTTCTCTCTCTCTATCTATCTATATAAGACTTCACAACTCTACGAAATTGTTCCTGTGAGCTAGCCACCATGGCAATGACATTGGTGTGCGATGAAGGTGTGTTGGGATTTTTTGTTACTTTTGTTCATTGGCTTGGATCTGTTGTTTTTGTGTTTAACTGAAAATGGAGTATTTGCTACTATGTTGCTGCCAGTAGCCACCATGGCAACGACATTTGTATGTGACGAAGGGGGGTTGTGTGATTGTTTTTGTTAAGTCTTAAGAGAGTTGTACGATGTGAAAATTTAATGTACGGTTCGTTCTATAACAAAGATGGTAATAATAATATCATTATTAGGATTATCTAACAATTTAAGTTAACAATTTAAGTATAGTTGATATAGTTGATGCACAATCAAATTATGATTTTTGGGTTGTCTTTGTTCGTTCGTTTGGATCTGTTAATGTACGTTTAAATGAATATAGAGTATTTGCTACATTTAACTGATGTGACTCCTATGTATTTGCATTTTGTTTTCATTTGTGCTTTTTTTATTCTTTTCATTTTTTGGTTCAATTTTTTTATTTATTTATGCAGAGTTCATGTTATAGAATATTATGGCATCTTGAATCATTGTATACAGTGAAGCGTCTTGAATCATTTTACTTGGATCTAACAGAAATGACATGCATCCCCGGTTCGCCACATCTTCATCCTGTCTAATCATTCCTGTGATTTAGTTTTGAAATAATTTTATCTTAATTTTAGTTGTTTATAATATTTAACTTTATTGTTAAAACCAAGGCCCTCATGTTAAATCCTTTTCAACATTTAATGAAAATATGATAAGATGTGACAGAATGAAATTGGTACAGATTAATAAAAAGAAAATGTATGAAATATAGAAATAAAACAAAGTTGGAAGCAAAGTCGCACATGGAGTGGACAAAAGACAATAACATTTATATTATTGATATGCTTATCTTTTTCGTTCTACCTTCATTTTATTTTATCCTCTCATTTAAACAGGAGGTAATTAATTAAAGGCTATCGGGAGCATGAACTATTTTCTTTACAAAGAACTATTTATCAATTAATTACGTACAGGAAACTAGGGAAACACAGGTATTACAACATATTTTGTTTTTCATTTAAAAAACATATTTTGTTTTAAAATTTTAATATAATTTATTAAGATGAGAGATTCTGTAAGATACAGTAGTAGGTAAAATGCAGGCACGCACTGCCTGTGTTCCCCTGGTTTCCTATAATTTCTTTGTAAAGAAAATAGTTCATGTGACTTATGGTAGCCTTTAATTAATTACCTCATGTTTAAGTGAGAGGATAAAAAAAATTCTGAATAAATGAGAGAATAAAATAAAATAAAGGTAATAGGAAAAAAAATGAATTAATAAATTTTAGAAGAAAATCGTATCATAAATAGTATTTCCTTAACTAATTACCCTCTGGTGGTGGGAGCTACTTTGTGCGGGCAGGATTGTTGCCCTTTGATGGGATTATTGTTTCCAATAAACTATTGCAATTCGTATATCTAATTATTGCATAAATCTTGTGCACCACCTCAACCCTCCAGAAACTCTTTAGATTACAATATAAATTGTTTTTAAAAATTGGATATAGTTTATTAGGAAAAAAATTTCATCTATAATGATATTATTCTGATTCAAAATAATTGTCTTTAGTGAAAAATATCTGTAATCTAGAAGAAGAAAATGAGTTATTGTGAAAGCAATTTAATTAAGGGTAAAGTGGTCTAAAGAAAGGTGGAGACCAAAAGGCATATCTCCATTATTTTTGTTATAAATTATAAGTAATTACTACCTATTTTACACGTAACTTAGATATATTAGGCTTATGCAAGTCATGATTATTAATTACCGTTGTTAATGATATATTAATAATTTATAGACTTAGTTCACCTAAAAGGATGGGTCAACACCTATAGCCCATTATGAAATGATAATTTTATTATTATTTTAAGTGTAACATTAAACATAATATAATAAATTTATTCATTTTAACATCTAATACTAATAGAAAATGTAATGTATTTTCTTCTTCAAAAAGAAATGTCATATATAAGAAATGATAATATTTTTAACTGTAACATTAAATATAATATAATAAATTTTGGCCGTTTTGGATGGTTGAGTTATGGTTTTTATTTTCAAATGAAATTTTCAAACACAAAAAAGTATTTCACAAAAAAAATAATTGAACTAGTTTTTAATTCATTTTCAAAATCAAGAAAAAAAATATTTTATAAATTTTAGTTTTTAAAAGTATAAATAAATATATATATATATATATATATATATATATATATAGTGTTATTAGTTTTTGCCCCCCACCTCCCTATTTTTCTAATTTGACCCCACTACCTTCAATTTTGTAGTTGTCTTCACTTTTTATCTTTTCTTGACTACATTTTGTTCCTTTGAGTTTAATTTATTTGGATGGACATTTCATGTGATATTAGAAGTTAGAAGGTAAAATATGTTTTTTATCTCTTTAAAATTTTCAAGGTTTCATTTTATAAGTCCTTCTAAAAAAAATTGTTCATTTTTTGTCTTTTTAATTTTGAAATGCACCCAATTCAAAATTGTTTTGATAAGGCTTTATAGAGATTAGAGGAACGAAAAGTGGTTCATGACACTTTGAGAACAATCAAAATGGTGTATTTCAAATTTTTGAGGGACGAATTTTCTGTAGAGATACTAAAATTGAATTTTAAAAAAATTAAAAGACTATAATTAAGTATATTTAACCTATATGTTAATTTCTTAAAAAAAAATTGCCCCACTAAACACGGGTCCTAGATCCGTCACTGCACTCTTGCACTCTTCAGGCCCCACCAGCAGTAGGATGAGAAAAACAGCCATAAATCCATCAAGTTTGATTCTCCCTCCTATGGAAGATCCTATGGCAGCCGGGGCCTTCTGCACCAGTTGCTATGAACTCCCTACAGCCATCCAAATCATATCCTCCAACATGACATGCATGATTCCTTCAGCATTCGCGTCTTGGAAGCCCCTCTCTTCTCAAAACCACTCTCCTCATGGTATCCTATCCTTCAAATTCTCGACCTTCAAACCCTGAAAAGTTGTCAAAATTGATAGTGGAGAATCAAAAGTGTAGCCTGAGTTTAAAAGAAATCATAAAAATAGAAAGATAGAGAGAGAGGATTAAGAGAGAAAGGCAGTGAGAGAGTATAACTTATTGTGTAACGGGTACGAACGGCCCTAACCCTTGAAGATATATTTATAATGGGTTAATCTGATCTGGATTAATTTTGAATTGTAAGTATATCACAAAAGAACAACTCAAAATCATATTTTCCACTCCATTCACTACATTTTATTTCTTTGGACATGGAAAAGTTAGAGTTTATTTTTTTTTATTTTTTTAGAGCATTTGGACTAGTTAGACGATTGATTCTTAAGTTTGTCTGTATAAAAAAATGTTGGAGGTAATTAGCCTTTTATATAGATCTTAAAATTTCAAAAGATTAGATTATAGCTTTGGCTAGAAATAGCCCGATTCACTAAAAAAATCCTTAGCGATAATTTTTTTCATATACATGAATTTCAAGATCAAGCTCATGAATATATATTTAAAAATTTTAAGTATCTTTTATTTGGACCAACACAATTTAAACATCTCATGAATTAACATATATTTTGAATCAAAGCTACAACATATTGACAAACAGGTATATAATTAACATTATTTTTTATTTGAACATTCGTCATAATTAAATTTGAACCTCAATTATTTTTTAAATATTTATTAATTATAATATTTTTAGGAAAGACTTTGCGAGAATTTTTTTCTTCTATGGTTATGCGTCTTCTAATCACTGTTCATGATTATTCATTTGTGTATATATCTCTTATTAGACTCGTTTTTTAAAAATAATATAATATCTCTTATTAAAATTTGGTATATATAAAAGTTATATACAGATGAAAATATATTTATAAAATTAGTATTTTGTGAATTAAACACGTATTTATATAAATTAAAATGATATAAGATATCTAAGTATAACGTTAGTTGAATGTATATTAATATCCATAATTATATAAATTTATAATTTTTTATATACATATTTATAATAACATTTAAGAGTGCACGGGTTATTATGATAATATATACTAAAAGTAACATTTTCAATGGAAGCTTATAAGTGATAATTCAATTTCAATTGAAACTTGTAAGCGGTAATTTCATTTGAAAAGAAGTTTTGATGAAAGACCGAAAAGAATAAGTAATATACTGGATAAAAAAGTGTTAGCAGAGATGACATGAAAAAAAAAGAAAAAAGAAACTTATCTTTCATCAAGTTTGAACTTCTCTTTGGAAAACACATGAAACCATATATCACACTATATAGATTTCAGGAACAAAAGTCCATTACATCATCATTAAGATAAAATTATAACAACAAAATTAACAAGCAAAAGCAAATCCATAGAAAATATAAATATCATAGGTGGTTTCCATATAGTTGTTCAGGTATAGAACACAGAGACTTCAAGCTCCATTGGCAGCAGGATGAGAAGGGCAATCACAAAAGTCTTCCCTCCTATGATAGTTCCTGTGGCAGCCACATGTAGCACAAGTCATAGCTGAATCAGTGCCTTCCGCACCACTTGCTACGAATTCCCTGCAGCCATCCAAAATATATCCTCCAACCCTACATGCATGATTCCTTCGGCACTCGTGATATTTCACATGTGTCACCAACGAATTGTGCCGGCATCTCCTCATGGTATAAGCTATCCTTCAAACCCTGCAAAGTTGTTGTCAAAATTGTCAGTGAAGAATCAAAATTGTAGCATGTTTTACAAAAGAATTATAAATCATAAATAGGCAGATAGAAGGAGAAAAAAAACAGATAGAGGCGGTATAGTGTGTGAGTGCATGTGTGTGAGAGAGAGAGAGTACAGCTTATTGTGGAATGGGTATGAAGAGCCCTAACCCTAAAAGGAGTATTTATAATGACTAATTTGATCTGGATCCATTTTAAAATTTAAAAGTAATCGACAATTTTTATGTTTGAGTCCTAGTCTAATATAATTCACCCATTTTCTTTTTATTCTCTTAACTTTTTGAATTGCAAAATTGTTAACTAAAGTTTAATATTCAAGCAAAATTTTAATTCATTCAATCACTATCTTTCATCATAGTTGATGAAATTGAATATATAAACTTTTATCTTTTAAAAATTTCTTTTGAAAATGACAATATTTAAAAATTTCTTTTGATAATGACAATATTTAAAAATATTATTAATAATAATTTATAAATATTGCATGCATGTTAAAAAAACAATTTTAAATATAGTTTAATACGTCTAACATATAGGGCATTAGTTTTTTTGTTAGTATTTTTGTTAATTACAATTTAATAATCAAGAAATTTTTTTATCTCAGTTAATGGTAATTCATTCGATCACTATCTTGCAACATATATAACTGATCTCAAATTGTATCTAGAAATTTTTAATTGTTAATTTTTTTATACAATGAGCACAATTGAAAATATATTAATTAAAATTCTACAAACATTACACACATGTATAAATTATTTTTAAATTTTTTTTAATACTTCTAACAGGGCATTAATTTCTTTTGTTTCAAGATTTATGCAATAATATTTCTTTCAATTAATGATCTTTTAAAATTCTCAACCATTGAGATTCAAATAAAAAAATCCAAGGTGATTTCATATGTTAAAATTTGTTCAAATATGCTGTGAATAGAATAAAATAATTTTATTTATAAATAACTCTATTTTTATGAAATTTAATTCCAATATTATTATTCATTTCAATGCCTTTTTTTAATTCAAAGTAAATACTAGTTTATATAAAGTAAATTTCTATAACGTTAATTTTAAATGAGTAATAAACTAGCTTGTCAAATGTTTTACAACAATATCTATGTATATACATACTTTTAAATTGTATAATTTTACTAACAAACTAATTAACTAAAAAAAATATAATAAAATATCACCTAATAATTTATATTTAAATTATTGTTCTATGATTTTATAATCGAAATTAAATTAAGAGTTCAAATGGGCCCTATAAGTTGGTAGCCATAGCCACGGCCCTCACGCCTTTGATGTCATGATGTGTTACAATTACTGAACAAGTTGGCTTGCCATAGCCACAACTTGACGTTGTTTTTCTACCATGTCAGTATATACACAATTACTGATAAATTGAGTTTAAAACGTCTATATGCGAAGGAGGGAATCATTTTGAATTTGTTACATGCGTTTGGCAAATGTTAGCAGTTACTATATGATGCTCACTCACATCACGTTTTAGGTAAAGTTTTCGAACAACCACTTCTGTTTCCTCGGGAGCCACTTGACGGATTGGCAAAGCTTAGCTGTGAAGCTCACGTTTTTGGTCAAGACCTTCACATGAAGACAGTTTTCAAACAACAACCACTTCAGTTCGATGAATTTGTTACATCGGTTTCGGAAAAGATGCTCTTTTATTCTCATGCATGCCGGGTTTTAGGTTTAGAACCTCTCTACATGCCGGTTTCCCGGAAGACTCTGATGGTTGAGCTAATGAAACTTACCAATGATGCTCACGTTTTAAGGCAAAGAGCCTCACATATTGACAAATCCTCAGTGGCATCCTACGTTATATATGTGAACCCCACAAAAAACTGTTTTACTATAAGTAACGTTTTAGTTCAAGAGCTTCACATAGAGACAGTAGTTAGTGGAATCCTATCTCTGACCCCCACAAAAACTGTGTTCTACTATAAATTTAGAGTTAGGATTAAAACTGCCATTTCAATTTCCAAGTTAATTTTATCATCATTTTTTTGAAAGAAAACTGATCATGAATTAAGTGAGAGGAGAAAAGTTTCTTACTGAACATTCCATCACGAATTAAGATTAAATTTACTGTACCATTTTAATTTTACCGAATCCTCTGAATGGAAATCTTCTCGTTTCCTAGGGATTGTTTTCTTTTTAAAAATTCACGTGTTCAAATTAATTTTTCTTAAAGAATACTTAAACAAGCAGTAATACATACTTTTGTTTTTATTTACAAGACTCAAATAGGAAATAATTTAGTTTCATTAAAACACACAAGATTCGGGCACACGAATATAAAAACTTGACAAGTTATTCTTGTTATCATGTTTATTAACATTCCCTATATATGAACATGAAATACTTCATTTCCACACACACACAAAATGAAATATATACTTGTTCGAAAATTGTCTTATTTATCTTTAGTAGTTGTATATATTAATATGGCAGAAACAATTTTGGTAATTGTATATACTAGTGTGCAGAATCTCTGTAGCATATTATTACAAATTGTGTTTATTTATTGTGAGGTCGAAATTCGTTATCAAATTACTTGTTTTATAAAATTAAAAATATTAAATATAGTTGATTTGTATTACATGAAATAAAAGGACGTCACTAAATTGAGTAAATGAAGTAGTTAAATAAAATTTAATAACTTACATACTTATAATTTTATTCTTTCAATTTAATTTAGATTTCAGTTTTTTTAAAATAATTTGTAGTTAACCTTTTAACTACTTAATACAACAATATGTTAATTGAATACATTTTGAATTATTTCTTAAACAGCCTTTGGTTGATTTTTTTAATTCAATTTTTTATTGCATTCCAATGTTTGGAAAAACGATTTATATACATCAAATTAATAAATGATTGGGATTTAAAATAAATAAATAATTTAGATTTAGTTCTTCTTGGTTAGTAGTTTAACCCTAAATTAATATAAGACTATTTACAAAAGAGAAAATTTTAAGATGAAATTCAAATTAAGGTGTTTGTCTACAAAAAGAGTAAAGTCTAAGAATAAATTGGGATGAAATTAAAGCTCGTGGTGTGTATGTGAAAGAAGAAAAAATATAAAGATCAATTAGGATAAAATTAAAGTTTAAGGTGTCTATTTACGAAATATGTGAAGTTTAAGGTAGTTAAGTACTTTTTTCTTTTAGTCTCTTGGTTTTTGGTTATGAAGATATTTTACTTTCAATAAAAAGAAAACTTTTAAGTAATTTTTAAACAAAAAAAAAAAAAGTTGGACCAAACTATTAAACCATCGTTGTTAATCAAGTCAATATTGCTAAATTTTAACATATATCTCTTATTGAAGGAATCATTTTGTTTGAAACCAGCACGAATCAACAATTATCGTTGAAAAAACCACACGACACGGGTGGAGTTAATAAAAAATGCATAAAAAATCAACTAGGGTACCACATCATAACATATCATTTAGAGCGATAAACTGTTAGAAAATTAGCAGGAGCCTAAGTTATGAGACATCAAAGAGAATCTCAGTTGCGACAATCAAACACGAATATGGAATTAAGTTATTACAAAAGATATACTTTGGATGACAGAGTTTTCGAAGAGCTATGTAGTAAAAATATATTTCATTTCAACAATGTCATAGTTTATACGAATATACAACATTGATTAAATCACTTCTTGTTAAAGACATGATCAAATATTTTTAAAAAATTGTTTATGCATTGCACAACACCTAAAAACTGAGAAGCTAAATTTTCCTTTGCCTAATTGTAACACCCTAAGGGTCATTACCTTAAACTATACATATCACAAGACTAATTCTCTATAACAAAAATAAGGGCCCCTGTAGGGCTGTACAAAACAATACATAAATTACATTATTTTTCATTACATTAGATTTTAAGGTAATGTAGTTAATATAATACATACTTAATTACTATAAATATTTTTTTCATACAGCGGACATAAGAATAAATCCTCTAAATAGTATGTAAATAAATTCTACCGTTCCCATGTCTAAAGAAATAAAATGTAATTAATTATTATAATATAAGACTAGACTAGAGTAAGTGGGGTGAAACTTGATTCTGGATAGTTCTCTTGTCAGTTTTCTTTTTCAATTAAAAATTAATCTATATCAATTTTTCCCTTTATAAATATACCTTGTAGGGCAAGGGCTCTTCACACCCATTACACAATAAGCTGTACTCTCTCTCTCTATCTCTCTCTCGCTATTTGTCTATTTATGATTTTATGATTTCTTTGTAACTCGATCAAGCTACATTTTTTATTCTCTACTAACAATCTTGACAACAACTTTGCAGGGTTTGTTGGATAGCATACGATGTGGAGAGTTATTTTGCACAGTGATGGAACTGTAAGGTGCTTGAATAATTCGCCAGTGACGATTGTGAGGCACGTGAGATATCGTGAGTGCCGCAGGAATCTTGCATGTAGAATTGGAGGATATATTGTGGATTGCTGCAGCGAGTTCGTGGCCAATGGCGCTGAAGGGACCGGCGCAGCTATGACTTGTTCTACATGTGGCTGCCACAGAAACTTCCATAGAAAGGAAGAGCAAATTCAAGTGGTTTGTGCCTGCTCTTCTCATCCTACTACGCGTAACGGTGGTGGAGCTTGAAGACTTTTAATCATGTGTTCTATATGTTTTCTGAACAATTAATCATATCTAAAACCATCCTATGTTATATGTTTTCTGTGGATCTGCTTTAACTTTCTTGTTTTTAGTTTAATTTTATGGTTTTCGATTTTCGCTTAATGATATGATGTAATGGACTGGTGTTCTTCAAATCTAGTGTGATGAATGGTTTCATGATGAGTTTGAAAAGATGTTTTTCATGTCAAGTAACTCTTTTTGATCTTGTACACAAGTTTTTCCTTTTCAATCTTTCATTAAAATTCACGTTGTCTAAATCTTTATCAAAATCGTTACTTTTGAACCTAAAAAAATGCCACTTATAAACTAACCTATATCAAAAAAATCATTATCAAATACAACGAAAAACATTTATAATAATAAATATAAAAAATGATTGAGTGTGAAAATGTACGAGGAATGTTGAAAAATATATATTAATGTTATTGATTAACCTGAAAACTAAAAGTATTTAAGATAAGATCACTACGTTGTTAATTTGTTAAAAAAGTCTAACTCAATTACTTATATATGATGTGTCAGTTGTTAATTGAATGAAATTAACTAAACTTAGATCTAAAATAATATTTTATATTCAAGTCTGGTGAATAAAAAGAAACATGATTAAGAGAACAAATTCTACTAAAAATGACTAATCAAATTAGTTTTTGCGTCAATAACATAACATGAATAAAAAAACATAACAATTTATAATCATTATTAGAAGAATTTATCGTAAATTATTACAAAATTGATCATGATAATAACAAAAAATATTATCATAATTATTAAAAAAATGTTCAATAAAAATTAATAAATTGACTACCATATTATATAAAAATTAAAATCTTATAACTAATTATTTGGTTCATATATAGCTCTCTTACATTTATCCCATGAATGTTGAAAACTTATTTTATCTTTTCACTAAATGTATTTGATTTTTTTACCTTTTAATTTTTTTACATCAACTAAAAATAGATGAAGTCAATTTAGTTAATATTTATTACTAAAATAACTTTTATCATTTATTAAATTGTGAAGGTCCATATGAAATAAATATAAATTCTTTAATTATATATTCATGAGTTTGATCTTGAAATTTGTGTATATGAAAAAAAAATGTCACTAAACATTTTTTTAGTGAACCTAGGTATTTTCGGCCAGTTAAAAATTAATCTCTTAAAATATTAAGATCTATTTAAAAAATTAATCCCTCTAACAATTTTTTTTTTCCTTACGGACGGCCTGGAGAATCAATCCTCTAATTGATCCAAACGCTTTAATGAAAAATAAATTCTACATTTTCCAGGTGCAAAGACATAAAATGTAGTTAATGATTATAAGATTATAGTGATGGGGGTGAAAAATGTGATTCTGAGATGTTCTTTTGTCATTTGCATACAATTCAAAATCCATGTACAAGTCATTTTTACCTATTATAAATATACCTTCTAGGGTAAGGGCTCTAAATACCCATTACACAATAAGCTGTACACAAAACCAAAACAGACATACGACTACAACAGGTCACAACTTTAATCCACCCTTCTCCATTCATACTCAAAACCAAACCTACACATCATGTAGTCAAGAAAACCTCAATTGAAAAAATCATATGTATTTCCCAAATCAATTTTTGTAAAGGAAACAATCTTTATTAGCAAAATCCACAAACTCATTAGACACTATAACTCCATCCAAGATATGTATCTCCAGATAAAAAGGCAGTCAGACAACTGGAAATAACAAAAACCAAAACCCTTTTCAATCTTGATGGTAACAGCTTCAAAATAACCTTATGAATACGCCCAATAAGCAATATTGGTCTACCTCTGATAAAGATTCGGGGTTAAGCTTCTTAGGAATAAGATCTATGAATGATGAAGTTACACCCCTTGGCAAGACCCCAATCACATAAAACTCATGTGCCATTCCAAAAATATCTATCTTAATTAAGGAAATCCCAACAATGTGGATCAGTGAGTACTGTTTGGCTCATAAGATACAAGAGCACTATTCAAACTTGTTTTCAAGTATGCATATGCGTCGAATTTTTTTAATAACATAGAAAAAGCTCTTAATATCGGTTATTCTAGTGGCCGTCGTAAAAGCAAGTCAAATTAACATCGGTCACCCAAAAACCGATATTGAAAACAAAAATCAACATCAGTTCTTACGGAAACCGATGCGGCATAACATTAAGATCAACAGCAAAAACCGATGGTGAAAATGTACTTTCTACATCAGTTCTTCCAAAACCGATGCTACAACAGACAACATCGATTTTGGAACAACCAATGCTGGATATGTCATATCGGTTTTTAAATAACCGATGTAGAAAGTACCTTTCCAACATAAGTTTTATATTTTTGCTAATAGTTAGTGAGAGACGAGAAATTAAGGGACGAGAGGTCGCAAGTTTAAAAGGAAAAGAGCTCCTGTATCCACGGTGATTTAATCCATGTTTAACCTTCTATTTTCTTGCATTATTGTGTGCTAAACATCTCTATAGCATGTATCATCGCCCTATATCAGTAAATAGTAATATGAAGCAAGAATACTAAATTAAAAGAAAAATAATATTATAGTGAACGAGACATTATGAATATATATATTTAGCTAGCCTCAGGTGTTATGAAAATATCTCAGGTTGAATGTTTTTTATGCTAATGATGTTAAGAAATTTAAACTATTTGTAGAAAGTTATAATTTCTAACTTCTTGTGAACATTAAAAAAGAGATAAAGAAGATCTAATAACAAATGATTTTGGTATTTACCTTAACACGCCCCTCCCCCACCACCACACACATTATTTTTGTGTGTATTATTTATAACATTAGATTGATTGAAGCCTAACTCAAGAATATATTGTGATGGGGAATCGTTAATAGCAGCCTTTTTATTTCTAAGTATACTCGCTGCTTTAGTTTACTATTTAATTTTAAAAAAATATTTTTCACAAAAACACATTTCCGTTCATTACCAAAACAAAATGAAAACATATTTCCATTTTAAATTAGGGTGTATGTCTCCAACAAAATGGAAAGTCGTTTCCATCTTGAAACTAGTTTGTTTAGTACCTCAAACTCTAACCTTTCATAATTTTTTTCCTTCAAGACACCAAGTGTGATGCCTTCATTAATCCTAAATGTTTTGAGGGCATAACGTGATATCTTCATAAGCTCCTATAACATCACCTTTGTAATACGTACACTAAAATAAGTGTCGAATTCTATATTAGTGAGAATCTTTTTCTTTTGATAAATCAAAAGATTAAAACAAAAAAAATCATATTGATTTATCTGATTTATTCGCATGCATTATCCACAAGTGAGTGCATCATTATGTCAGTTGTCATTTGCATCAGAGCTGGGAACAAATGAGACTGCACCAAAAAAAATCAACGATCTTGATATATCCGATTAAAACAACAACAAAAAAATGCAAACGCCAAAGAATATTAAGAAATAAGTAAATGAACTTTAGTATGAAATAAGTTTTCAATAACATAAGACCAATAAGTATATAGAAAATACAAAGATAGCGATAAAAAATACTAGATACAAAACAGAAAAAATCACTCCTAGTGGCGGGTCTTTTTCTTCCAATCGTATAATACGTGCACCGGACCCTGCTGAAGTGCCACATTGCGCCAGTGTCACGTTTGTTGCAGCTACTGAAGATCAAACACCTAGACCAGTAATCTCCTGAACATTAATTCCACGTTATCCTTTCAAACAACGACTACAAAAAAAGAACATAAATTATTACTATGAACATATGAATATTCTTGAAACACACAGAGGAGAGATATATGGATAATACTTGACAACCATGCATGAGACTCGTTTGAGAAAGACTCTGACTGGTTGCTCCTTGGATGCTCCACATAAAATTGAATGGTCTTATGAGACTGGATCGACAGTGCATGGTGGCATGTCCGTCAGCGATGGGTGTATATATATATATTTGGAAATTTCACCGCTGGAACATCGCTTTTTTACCTTGTGTCTGAGCAAAATTCTATGGTTAGTGATGGAAATAAAGGAGCTGATCATATCATATCACGTTTAATGGTTTTTATTTTGTGAATAAGATGTGCTAAGCACATTACTAAGAAATTGGAGTATTGGAAAAACATATGGTGCAAAAGACATGTTTGATAAGAGAGAAATTTTTTCATATTCGAAAATTATGAATTCTAGAAATAATGTTTTCATCCAAAAAGATCATAATAAAATTTCTCACATTAATAAGAGCGGTAATAAAAAGAATAAACTTTGAAAAGGAAAATTTTTACCTCGTCCCATAAAAAAGTTTTCATGGAAAACTTGATAAAAAAATTTCCAAAAGACATTACTTTCGAGAAATCTTATTTTTTTAAAACAGATAATAAATATGAGAAATTAAAATTTTTAATCCAAAATTTTTAGAAAACTCAATACTTCTCCCCTACCAAATACCTCCTAACATTTTGTCTAAATCTCATTGAAATATACACAATTATGTTGTCTGTTTTAGCTATTAAATAAGGCTTATGATGATGGAACCATCGCTTATATTGCTTTTGTGCTATTGTTTACGGGGTAAATATTAGTATATGGTATCAGTGGATCAAAATCCTCTATCCCGTTCTCTTGTCTACTTCCATGTTCCGATCCCCTAATATTATATATAAAATATTGTCACGCCAATTAAAGACTATGTTACTTTTCTCTCATGTTTAACAGAAGATTAACATCTTTAACACTTCCCTCAAATACACATGCACTCACATAAAACCGTAGATAAGGGATTATCAGAGTTTGGACATATTTAATTCAACCCAATAGATTGGCAAAGTTGGCTTTTTGCATATGATTAGGTAGTCTTTCTTAGGAAATCTCACATCGTCTGCCTCAATTCTTAGGATATAGCTTATATATCTGTTGAACAACTTCACTTAGTGCCAATTGATTTTAAGTTTAAATTTAATATAGTATCAGAGTCTATAGTTCATCTTAATTTTTGCCTATTCTAGTAAGTTTGCCTATTTGACATGCATATGTGGAGAGGGGGGCTGTTAGGAAACAAATGATGAAGGACATAATGGATGAGTTGAGAGAGAGAGAGCATGAATACATATTTTAGAAAAATGCTAATTTTTATATTGGATTTTTATAGGAAAAAAATGATAGTTACCTAATGAACCTAACGAACCTGCGTGCTAAATTTGCAGAACGAGACAATGCAAGATAGTTGGTTAGAAGCATTAAAATTACGATCCATTGATTCACCTTAATCCTAAACATCAATGTTTTTTTTTTCAAACTAATTAAAGTATGTTTTACATAAAATGATTTTGCTCAAGTCAAATAAGATTACTATTAATTTGGAGAAAATTAAAGTTTAAGGTATTTATTAATTTGTAAAGAGAGTAAAATTAATTTAGGATCAATTAGAATGAAATTAAATTTTATGGTAATTATTTGTAAAAGAGGTAAAGTTTAAAAATTTTGAGTATTCTTTTTCCTATAATGTAAAATAGATTTAAAAAAATTATGAAAAGAAGACAGTATAAGTTTTTTTTTTACTGACGAAGACTGTATAAGTTAATAAAAGTATAAAAAAGCTAATTATTTAATTGTTCTTAAAAATATGAATCCATTCCTACAAGAAAATTCCAACAATCACATGTACATTAAAATAAAAATAACACACACCGCCACAAATTATAATTTTTGTCACAAAATTTCGCATTCTTGTGCTCTATCTGTCTTCAGTACAAACTCAAATCTGCAGATGGCATGCATGTTCCATGGGTCAATCATGACATAGTGACATTTTCTTTCTGCACCCTACAAAGTTCTAATATACCCAATAATAAAATGAAAAATCGAAAATATTCTTCTTTATGGTCTATACGGATTGTCGGCCCATACAGATTGACGTATGGGTTAAAGATATGTTTTACAAAATAATTTAAAAATAATTACACATACAGGTCTCAAACATACTACTTTAACATGACGTTCTAACTAATTGAGATAGACTAATTATGTTAAACAATAATTAATGCTACTATATATAACATTAAAATAAAAATCATGTTTTTGATATTAAACAATCTATTAATGGCAAAGAACAAATAATTGCATTTACTTTAAAATATTTGAATATTGCTTAGCATAATTATTTCACTATCAAACAAAAATTTTTTAGCAATTGTTTTATGCATATTAGAATTTCAATATGATTTACTTAATTAGAGATTTTTTATTCGTGTTAATTGTAAATATGTAAAAGAAATTTTATAAAAGATGTTAAAAATCTTGCATCAAAATAGATTTTTACCCATTAGCAAGCAATCTTAAGTATCTTTGATTTTAAAATTGAATTTCTCAAAGGTACCTTAATACCTATAAATTTTTATTAAACCTATGATTTTTATTTGAAATTTGTATATGTTAAAAAATTTATTATTAGCTCAAAATTAATTATTATAAAATTTATTATGTAAACTTATATGTGTATTAAATATACATTAAAAAATTTAATCTTATATATAACAACATTAATTAATTTTTAATATAATTGATTTGTTAGTTCAGTTTATTAGATCGTCATGTTAATAATGTAAATATCTCATGTTTAACACTTGCATGTGTCATTATTTTTAAATTATTTCATAAACATATTTTTAAGGGTATTTTTTGTTTAACATGTTGGATGTATGAAAAAACTTATTGGGTGTAGGAAGAAAATGTCAGACATAGGATTTGTTTAGATGTAAGTTTCTCTATAAGCACTTTTAGAAAAAAAAAAGTAATAAAAAAAAAATAAAATAAATTTTTCTAAAAACTAAAATGAGTTTTCTATTAGTTAATTTTTAGATGTCATCTCATCTTTTAGATAAGTTATATTAGTGAGGTTCTAAAAAATAACAAATTGAGAATTTATTTTTACTTATAGAAAAATTTATCTTATTTTTTTTCTCTTATTTTCTTACTTTAAAAGTATTTTTAAAGAAACTTAAGAGACCCTGATCTTTTACGAAATGGAGAAGCAAAGAGATCCATCTCGTGTTTGTTCAGAACGACCCCAACTTCAACCCCACCACTATTCCCAACATCCTAGCTATATGCTGACACAATCATGAAACCGTTTTGTATTTATGTATTACATATATTAATTTTGCAAAAACTTTATTTAATATTTTTTAAAATATATTTTATTGTAAACCTTATTTATATGTAAAAATATTCTTGTTTACTAATATCTCACACAAATATTTAATAAAATTACAAGGATTTTTTATAGAATTTTATTATTATTTATGTATTATTTGTAAAGTTCAAGATCACATTAATTATTATTTTATCAATTATACTTTTATTTGTTTCCTTATGTTTAATTAGTTTATACATGTAGTTGTTGTGGACTGAAAAGAGAAATGAATGAAATAAGAAATTACACAAATATTTTGTGAAAATTAAGAAAATTTGTTGTATTTTTTTATTTCTAAAAAACATCTTAAAAAAGAAATAAAAAGCAACGAATATAATATAAATGAACTTAATTAACTAGATTTATTTAATTGATTGATTACAATAATACTGAATTGTAATTAACTTAATGAGTTTAAAATAAAGCTGAATGTCTATACTTATTTTTATATAAAAAATATTACATGAACACCTATTATGTTATTTAGCACCTAAAAAGAGAAAAAGAAAAAAAGATATAAATATAATAAAATTTACAATAAAAGAGAAAGATATAAAAAGATAAAAAATGTTAAAATAATAAAATATTTATATAACATTATTTTTTTATATCTATTTTTTTATCACAGTGTAACATCAATTAATCAAATAAATTATTTATTTCTTCCTCGTTCTATGTGACTCAAGATGTGTCTACATTTAAGGGAGTGTCGAAGAATCAATTTTCTTACTTGGGGATTGGATTTATTTCTTTCAATATTTTTTCCCTCGGTATTCCCTTCTATTATACTTTAAACCCCTCGTGCAACGCGGGGTTTGTTTCTTTTCAGGTTAGAAACAGTTTCCAACCAGAGATAAAAGCCATAGCAACCTGTCGATCACCCTACAAATTTGTAGTGGCCTGGTGTATTCAGAGAAACTAACAAACACAATTCTCAGATGGCAGTGGAAAATATCAAAGTCCACGAAGAGTCCAACGTTGCCCCTCCACCATTATCAACCCAACCACTATCCCTCCCTTTCACTTTGTATGACACTTTGTTCCTTAGGTTCCCTTCCATTGACTGGATCTTCTTCTATTCCCTCAATGCTCCACAATCAGAACCTTCTTTCTTCTATGCCAATGTGGTTCCAAAGCTCAAAGCCTCTCTCTCTCACACACCCTCCGACACTACCCTCCTCTCGCTGGCAACATTCTTTGGCCTTCTGATTCCACAATACCAATCATCAGTTACACCCCTGGTGATGCCGTTTCCGTTGTTGTTGCTGAGTCCAATGATGAATTCACCCACTTCATAGATTACTCAGTGCCCCATGAAGCAACTAAGTCTCGTTTTTTAGTACCCCACTTGGAATCCTCGGATTCTCGTGCTTCTGCCCTAGCTCTTCAGATCACTCTTTTCCCCAACAAAGGCTTCAGCATTGGCATCAGCATCCACCATGCTGCTGTTGATGGAAGATCTTCCACCATGTTCATCAAGGCTTGGGCTTCTCTGTGCCAACAAATTATTATGAACGATGAAACAACACCACAAAGTGTGGTGGTGCCTTCTTTGGTGCCGGAGTTGGAGCCTTCCTTTGACAGAACACTCATCAAAGACCCGGGAAATTGGCACCGCTTCTTGTTAGCAAAATGGTGTCCTAATATTGCTAATGGAAACAGTGATGGTGATAATAATGGGAAGCGAACCGTGAAGATTCTACCGTCCCCACCAAGACTCAAGGAAGCGTTTTCAGCCACGTCAGTGATCAAACCAACAATTGAGGAAGCGGTTAGAGCCACGTTTGCTCTGACACGAGAGGATTTGGAGAAGATAAAGAAAAGGGTCTTCTCCAAGTGGGACCAAGTGAAAGACCCAGAACCACAACCAGAATCAGAATCAAAATCAACGGTTAATTCTTCTTCAAAGCCACCAACTTTATCATCCTTTGTTCTTGCATGTGCATATGCGGTTGTGTGCATTGCGAAAGCTGTTCACGGGATTGAAAAGGAGAAGCAAAAGTTTGGTTTTTGGTTCCCGGTGGATTATAGGGCTAGGATAGAGCCTCCAATCTCTGATACCTATTTTGGAAACTGTGTGTGGAGCCACTTGGTGGATGCAGAACCCTTGGACTTCATTAAGGAAGAAGGGCTCGTCCTTGTTGCAAAAAGCATTAACAGAAAAGTGAAGACATTACACAAGGAACAAGTTTTCGGTGCATTGTCTTCTCGGTTCATGGATTTGGCTAAAGAAGGAGCTGAAATGTTGGGAGTATCGATGTCTAACAAATTTAGGGTTTATGAGGCTGATTTTGGTTGGGGGAAGCCTGCTAAGGTGGACATTATAAATTTGGATAGGGCTTCGCATTTGACCATGGGGTTGTTGGACAGCAAGGATGGGGATGGAGGTGTTGAAGTGGGGCTCGTTATGCATCAGAAGGTGATGGATCTCTTTGGTACTATTTTTCATGGAGGACTGAAAGATGAGTGATGGATTCGAAGCTTTGTTTGTTAATTCACTTGAGATGTGAAACATTGCATCTGAGTTCGGTTTATTTAAGTTACAAATGCTTTTGAAGGCTTCTTTCTCGAAAATAAAGAGCTTTTCCGGTAGAAAGTAAAACTTCAAAAAACTCCAAGAGGAAGGTTCTGAGTTTCTATTTCTTGTTTAAGGGGAATTGTTCTTTCTTTTGTGACTGTATTTAATGGTTTTTGTTTACATTAATTTTGTCCTTTTAGTTTTGTAATTGCAGAGCCATGTGTAGTATAATAATTATGAGTTGGTCTATTATAATAAATAGAGTACTAACTCACGTAGCTCGTGTGCGTGGTAAAATAATATATACAACCTCCTCTGTTTAGAAGTCTCTTGTTTCTTTATTTTTTCTAACAGAATGACAGTGGGCAGGGCTTTAAGTTTTGGAAATTGCAAACTGATTTGAATAATTTGTGCATAGATTAAAATAAATTTATTTATAAAAAGTTGACTGCATGAGATCCAAATCCATAGTTGTCGACGGTGCATGCTTATTATTATACAGTTTTAAAAATGGAAAATGTTTTTCAAACACAAAACGTCATGTCTTTAATTTTGAGAAAAAATATGTGTATACAAAAAACTTAAAAATCATAAATAAAAATAATTGTACATCATGTCATCATTCTTTATGTTCAAATAATGATTGTATATTGATCATCTTCTTGTGTCGAAACTTTTTGTACCCTCCCCCAACCTAAATAAATTCAAAAAGCTCTTGTCAATTTTGTTATCAGTCATCAGACCATATTCTACATTATTTGATATTTTAATAATTTCATAAAACTATGAACAACATATTAATAATTGCAATAATTGTATTCATTTTTTTAATCATTTATAAAATAAGATTAATCATATTTATGCATGTAGTTACCCACAAATTCTAAGAGCATATTTAGTGGTAGATTTTAAATTGGAATCTTAAACCACTTTTTAATAGACTTTATAATATCATGTAGGATTGAAGATCTCTCAAAATCTCTCACATTTTTTTCTTTAATATTAGATACCATTTTGAGATCTTAGAGAAAGAGAAAAAAAATATTTTCTAAAAAGCACCATAACACGTTTGGAAAATATTTTCCTTAAAGAATTATAACACTTCCAAATTAATTTTTGAAAGTGTTAAAATTTTAATACTTTCCCAAAAGTGGTAATTTTTAGGAAAAATAAAAATTAAGAAATGTGCATTTAGGTAGCAAACAAGAGAGGTGCAATTAGCAATTTTCTGTGATGCATTTCTTAAACAATGGGCCAAGCAGCTCTCTAGCTCAAACTACAAGCCAATCATGTTCTACAGTGTTTCTTCATGTACATAATAAAAATCAACTAGAGAGCAAAAAAAAAAAAAAAATCAACTAGCACCTCATTTATATTCAGGAAAGACCAATCCAAAAATTAAATTAAAACTACATTTTGGATTAGGCTTTTCAAAATATAAAGAGGGTATTCGTTGATTTAGGATTAAATGTAATTATGGTTCTCTTATTTTATTCAATATGTAATTTTGATATTTTTATTTTAAAAATTGAGATATTTGATTCTCTTATTTTTAAAAATATGTGATTTTATTCTTTTCATTTTAAATTAGAGACATTGAGTCTCCTATTTTAGAAAAATTATATTTTTGGTCAAATGCTCAAATTTTGTTTACATTTTATTTCTTTTCTTTGATCCAATTAAATCTTAAACCTAACATATTCATTTAATATATCATAAAAAAATGATTTAATTAATTATACAGTAAGAAATAAAAGAAATAAAACACAAAAAAATTTAAAGATTAAACCAAAATTATAAATTTTCTAAAATACGAAAACTAAAATTAAGGATTTTCTAAAATATGAAGATCAAATGTTTGTATTTTGAAATAAAATGACTAAAATTATGAATTTTTGAAAATAGGAGGATCAAATATTTCAATTTTAAAATAAATGAATAAAAAATACAATTTTAGTAAAATAGATTATCAAAATTACATTTAAATTTAATTTTATTAGGGAAAAAAATCATAATTTTCAAAACTGGACCAAATCAGCCCGTGAAATTGGAAACCAATGAGTTAATCGGGTTCGATCCAATTATCAGAACGGGCACGCCATCATTCTAGTGTAATCCAGCCAAGTTTCTGGTTAGACCAACAAACCATGGGTAACATTCACACTTTTTTTTATTATAAAAAAAGAACATCATTATCTGTTGAAGCTGTTGATGTGCCTTAATAGGATTCGAACTCAATTGCTTGAAATCATAAATAACACGTCTTACCACTACAAGAACAAAGTTGTTTAGTAAGAATGTGACAAAAATAATATATAATTTTCTAAAGCACTGGTACTAAAAAAATAAGTGTGTGCAGTGTAGGTTAATAAATTCTTATAAAATATATCATAATTTTAACTTATAATTTAATTATGTATAATATTAAAATTTATTTATCATGTGAACAAATTAAATTGACTAAGTTAAATTGCACACATTATCAAGTTTTGTATGGGTTGGAGTTTAAACAAATAATTTTACCAAAATTTTGAATCAAGTAAATATTACTTAACATATGCCAACCTATCTTATAAAGACCTCCAAACTCCATAAATTGAAAAGCCTAACCCACGTGGCCAAGTTGTGTCATGCGATAATGAGAAATTTCCAAACATTTTTTTTTCTAAAAAAGTATATGCCTTATTTTCTGATTTTATTTTCACGAATAACTCAAACAATATTTTACTTTCATTTCATTTTCCCTTCTTATCATTTTTTACAAAGCAAAAATAACATGATATGTCGATGATAAATTTATAAATCGAATATGAAAATACTGTAAAACATTATGTGTCTCATGTATAAAAGTAGTGTTATTTTGATTTAATGAGAAAAGGGTAAAAAGGTAATATTGGTATGGAAGTTATTAGAAGTTATAAAATAGATAACTGTTGATAGGTGCAGTTATCAGAAAGTATAAAATGG
>CM023958.1:36611717-36640417 GCA_013407115.1 Glycine latifolia
CATTAGTTTCTGAAAAGAAACCAAGATAGAAACATAAAAGGCCATCATTGTCTGCCCATGAGAGTTGTATCCAATCCCTATCAAAGAAGATACAAGAATAGAAAGGGTCAAGACTCTGAGAAAGCATTCTACCATTAAAGGATCTTCCGCAATTATGGACAAAGGTATGTTTATGTAAAACTCATGAATTCTCAAGATCCTTTCATGTTCTTGATATAATTGTTATTGAACATGAAATTATAGATTAATGCTTACATGTGGTATCAGAGCATGTGTTTGGGAATTCATGTTTTTTCATGTATGGTTATGAATGGATTCTTGATTCTTGAGAAATTAAGTTTTCGAAAGTCATGATTAAGAGAAAGATATTTTCCATTAACGATGTATGGATTCTTTTGAAGAAAGAATAAAGACGTTAACAGTGGTGACCTTATATATATATTGAAAATTCAATTCAAAGTTTTGGTTTTCGTGATAGCTTTTTTATCAAATTTGATGCAAGTCTACTGATATATTTATGTTATACAATTATTGTGGATACCTCTATTGAATTCATTTATTGCAAGACCCATTATTTATGGTTTCATGAATTCGCATTATGCGGCATAAATATATATAAAAGTTGTAGACCTTTACTGTTAGTTCTTGGTAATTAGAGAACAATTGAAGTTGCCGAGGATATGATGAAGTGTAAAAATCAATTATGATTTATGAAATGTTTATAGTTTGGAATTAAGTATGGTGAATTTGTTAGTCACCAAAGTGGCCAAATTCTTGATGAATTGATTAGTTCCAAACATTATGATTATGTTTCAATTACCATGACTGTGATGCTATCAATGATATAAAATTATTGTTTATGTTGTGGTATATTGAAGTTTATTATTATGGGGCAGTTAAGGATCAGCCCAAAGGATGATTATTTGTCGTCATAATAAATAAACATGAAAGTTGGCATAATGGATACATGGCTAGTTCTATTTACACATCCAAAGATGGTAAGTAATTCTAGTTAGTGTATGGATTATTGTCAAATTATGAAAAACAAAATTTATTAGCATCACTAAAGTTGAATGTTGTGTATTAATGGATCCCCAAAGGTGAACATTAGTATGCATTTATGATGTAAGAATTTGTGAAGTATGTTAGTATGTGACATATATGACTCTAAACATTAATGTTTTAAATGTTATTCCTTAAAGTACCTGTTGCTATGCATTCGCTTTTCTCAACTATTGCAATTTTCAATGGACTAAACTTCTCTGAATGGAAAGAGCAAATTGAATTTTACCTTGGGGTAATGGATTTGGATTTGGCTCTTGGAGAAGACAAACCTAGTGCTATTATTGATGCAAGCACTGAGGATGAAAGGGTCCATTTTAAGAATTGGGAAAGATCCAATAGGTTGAGTTTGATGTACATGCGAATGAGCATTGCAAGCAACATTAAGTCAACTCTTCCACAAACTAAAAGTGCTAAAGAAATGATAAAACTTGTGGAAGAGTGCTCCCAAACTACTGATAAGTCTCTTACTGGGACATTTATGAGTATGCTGACCACCATGAAAATTGATGGTTCACGTACTATGCATGAGCATGTTATTGAAATGATAAACATTGCAACAAAATTGAAATCATTGGGAATGGCTGTGGATGAGAATTTCCTGGTGCAGTTCATATTGAACTCATTACCGTCTAAGTATGGTCCTTTCCAAATGAACTATAATACCATGAAAGATAAATGGAATGTGCATGAATTGCACAGTATGTTAGTTCAAGAGGAAACCAGAATTAAGAACCAGAGAATTCATTCCATCAATTATGTCAAACAGCAAGGAGTTGAAAAGAAAAGTTGTAAGAAACATGAGAAGAAGGGAAGATGACCATTAAAGATCAATCAGGCCTCCTCTTCTCAAATCCACTAGAAGGAACATAATGGAAACAGATGTAATTTCTGTGGTAAGGTTGGGCACTTCCAAAAGGATTGCCCGAAACATAAGGCTTGGTTTGAAAAGAAAGGTAAGCCTTGTGCTTATGTATGTTATGAATCAAACCTTGCTGAAGTTCCATATAATACTTGGTGGATTGATTCTGGATGTATAACTCATGTTTCTAGTGGTAGTTTCAGTTTGTACTAGCACAATCATTTGATTAGCAATGGTACCTTATGTAATGGATTATAAATTATGTCTTGATAATCTTTATGCTGAAACACTTATGACTATGCATCATAATGTTGGTACTAAACGTACCTTAATTAATGAATGTTCTGCTTACTTGTGGCATAAACGTTTGGGACACATTTCCAAAGAAAGAATGAAAAGATTGGTGAAGAATGAAATCCTTCCGGATTTAGATTTTACTGATCTGAATGTTTGTGTGGATTGTATTAGAGGAAAACAAACAAAACACACAAAGAAAGGAGCCACAAGAAGCACTCAGCTTCTTGAAATTATACACACTGATGTACGTGGTCCGTTTGATGTTAATGCTTTCAATAAAGAGAAATATTTTATCACCTTCATTGATGATTATTCACGTTATGGTTATGTCTATTTGCTACATGATAAATCTCAAGCTATAAATGCTTTAGAGATTTACATTAATGAAGTTGAAAGGCAACTAGACAGAAAGGTGAAAATTGTCAGATCTGATAGGGGTGGTGAGTATTATGAAAAGTACGATGAAAGTGGACAACATCCGGGCCCATTTGCTAAATTCCTGGAAAAGCGTGGTATTTGTGCTCAGTACACAATGCCCGGTACACCACAACAAAATGGTGTTTCAGAAAGGCGTAATAGGACCTTGTTGGATATGGTTAGGAGTATGTTAAGTAATTCTTCTTTACCCGTTTCATTGTGGACTTATGCTCTAAAAACTGCCATGTATGTATTAAACAAGGTTCCTAGTAAGTCAGTCCCAAAGACTCCTTTTGAACTTTGGACTGGAAGGAAACCTAGTTTAAGACACCTACATGTTTGGGGTTGTCAAGCAGAAATTAGATATTACAATCCACAAGAAAAGAAATTGGATACAAGAACAATCAATGGTTATTTCATTGGTTATCCAGAAAAGTCGAAAGGGTATAGATTTTATTGTCCTTATCATACTACAAGGATTATTGAATCTGGAAATGCTAGGTTCATTGAGAATGATGAAGTTAGTGGGAGTGAAATACCACGTAAAGTGGATATTCATGAAGTGAGAATACAAGTTCCATTAACTTGTATCTCTAGTAAAGTTGTTGTTCCTCATGTTATTGAACCAATCAATAATAATGAAGAACAAATTGATGATCCCACTACTCATGATGAAATTATAGTTAATGAACCAAGTGAGCCCATAGTAGAAGAACCACAACAAATAGCATTAAGAAGATCTCAAAGAGAAAGGGGATCTGCTATTCCTAATGATTATGTGGTATATCTACAAGAGTCTGAATTTGACATGGGTATTCAGGATGATCCAGTTACATTTTCACAAGCCATGAATAGTAATAATGGTGATAAGTGGTTAGATGCCATGAAAGATGAGTTGAAATCTATGGAACAAAACAAAGTTTGGGATCTTGTCGAGTTACCAGAAGGGTGCAAGAGAGTTGGTTGTAAATGGGTCTTTAAGACCAAACGTGACTCTCATGGTAACTTGGAACGTTACAAGGCCAGACTAGTTGTAAAGGGATTTACTCAGAAAGATGGCATTGACTACAAAGAAACCTTTTCACCGGTTTCAAAGAAGGATTCTCTAAGAATCATTATGGCATTGGTGGCTCATTATGATCTAGAGTTACACCAGATGGATGTGAAAACTGCCTTTCTAAATGGGAATTTAGAGGAAGATGTGTACATGGACCAACCAATGGGGTTCATAGAAAAGGGAAAAGAGCACATGGTGTGCAAACTTAAGAAATCAATATACGGACTTAAACAAGCTTCAAGACAATGGTACATTAAGTTCAATGATACTGTTGTTTCCTTTGGATTTAAAGAAAACACTGTTGATCGGTGTATATATCTAAAGGTCAGTGGGAGTAAGTTTATATTACTGATTCTGTATGTCGATGATATCTTGCTTGCAACTAATGATCTTGGTCTTTTAAATGAGACTAAGAAGTTTCTCTCTAGTCACTTTGAAATGAAAGATATGGGTGAGGCATCCTATGTGATTGGGATAGAAATATTCCGTGATAGATCACAAGGATTGTTGGGTTTGTCTCAGAAAGCATATATTAATAAAGTTTTAGAGAGATTCAGAATGGAAAGCTGCTCATCATCTCTACTACCAATTCAGAAATGAGACAAATTTACTCATGCAATGTTCTAAGAATGAATTGGAACGAAAGGAAATGGAAGTAATTCCATATGCATAATTTGTTGGGAGCCTAATGTATGCTCAGACTTGTACGAGACCAAATATTAGCTTTGCAATTGGAATGTTGTAAAGATACCAGAGTAATCCTGGTATGAATCATTGGAAAGTTGCAAAGAAAGTTCTGAGATATTTGCAAGGCACTAAAGGTCACATGCTTACTTATAAGAGGTCTAGTAACCTCTATATCATGGAAAAGTGCAAAGCAGTATGTAATTGCTGCATCCACTATGAAAGCTGAATTTGTGGCATGCTTTGAGGCCATAGTTCAGGCTAAATGGATGCAGAACTTTATTTCAGGGCTTGAATTGGTCGACAGTATTGATAGGCAGTTGAAAATTTATTGTGATAATTCTGCATCAGTCTTCTTTTCTAAAAACAACAAGTATTTAAAAGGTGCTAAACATATGAAATTGAAATACTTTGTCGTTAAAGAAGAGGTTCAGAAACATAGAGTGTCTATAGAGTATGTTAGCACCAATCTTATGATAGCTGATCCCTTGACGAATGGATTACCGCCCAAGACATTTATTGGTCATGTCTATAGTATGGGCATTATGTCAGCTAATGAATGTTGATCATTATTGAAATTATTGACTATTGACACTCTGAATTCAATGATGTTTAAGTTTCTGAAAAGTTTTCCTGTTTTCAAATTTATGTATACATGCATGTATGAATGATTATTTGAAAAACAGGATTTGTCCCTAATGAAGACATAATAGCATTATTGTGGGACATTATGATGTAAACTTCCATTAAAGTATCATATTAGGAAGAAGAACTAATAATGTGGTACATGGAAGGAACTATGCCGATTTGATAGCATAGAACCGCCATGACTCATATTAGTTTTTATTTCTGATCATGATGTATGATGATTCCAATGTATGGAACCTTTACCCTTATGTATGCGCACTATGATGAATTTTCATTAAATCATGAAGGGACACTTTATAACATGAGCCAAGTGGGAGAATGTAAAACATTATGTGTCTCATGTATAAAAGTAGTGTTATTTTGATTTAATGAGAAAAGGGTAAAAAAGTAATATTGGTATGGAAGTTATTAGAAGTTATGGAAGTTATAAAATAGATAACTGTTGATAGGTGCAGTTATCAGAAAGTATAAAATGACATTAGTTTCTGAAAAGAAACCAAGATAGAAACATAAAAGGCCATCATTGTCTGCCCATGAGAGTTGTATCCAATCCCTATCAAAGAAGATACAAGAATAGAAAGGGTCAAGACTCTGAGAAAGCATTCTACCATTAAAGGATCTTCCGCAATTATGGACAAAGGTATGTTTATGTAAAACTCATGAATTCTCAAGATCCTTTCATGTTCTTGATATAATTGTTATTGAACATGAAATTATAGATTAATGCTTACAAATACCTCTAAAGCCAACTTCAAGTAATTATTAGTCCAGTGAGAAAAACAAAATTTCACACAAATTTCAGCCTTTACTCATCTTTTGAAAGTGAGATAATGTAAGTTTTTCTAAAAACATGTTGAATTGGAGACTTTTCTTGTGTTAAACTAGGACATTATTGGTCTATTTCCTCTCCTATATTGTGTTTATAAAACAAGTTAAAAATAGTAGTAAAACTTTGAACATATAAATTTGTTGACTTGGAGAGCACATGAGGACAAACAAGTACTTCCCACGGGTCCACATAACGTGCTGAGTTCACACCGGCCCAACTTGGCCTAGTCAGAGTATCATATAAACAATGTCCTCAAGCCGGAAATAGTTAATTAAGTGTGTGCTTTGTTACACTCTTACCCACTGCCTTTCATTATTCCCATTTACCCCTCAATCAATCTCTATTCCTATCCCTTCATATAAACCATTATTTAATTAGCTAGCTTTAGGACATAGCAAATTCCAGTGAAAGAAAAAATGACCAAGATCTTCTTTGTATTGCTGCTATGTCTAATCATAGCATCTTCTTCTGGGTTTGTGAATTGCTCTGATGTTGAGAAGGAGGAAAAGATTGGAATATTTGAGCTCAAGAAAGGTGACCTTTCTTTGAAGGTCACCAACTGGGGTGCTTCAATTTTGTCCCTGGTGATTCCTGATAAGAATGGTATATATGCTTCTTCAAGATTTCAAATTAATGTTGATTCTTATTACCTTCAATTTTTGTTTTCCTTATGTAATTGGCTTCTTACTTCTTTCACTGTGATTTGCTTTCAGGAAAGTTGGGTGATGTTGTTCTTGGATATGATTCTGTTAAGGATTACACTGTGAGTCCACTCTCTAGTTCTTCCCCCAAACACTTTGTTGTTGCATGCATTTGTTGATTACTGTGTTTGCAGACTTTTCTGCCTTCTGTGCTTTCTTTTCTTGTACAACAACTTGGATTTATTCAAACATGTGATAGCTATTAATATTTAGGTTTCAAATAAATGAAAGGCTAAGATTTGGAGTATAGACTCCTAGTCATCACTTGCCTCGATATCCACTCAATATTATTATTTTTATTATTATTTACTCCTAAAATATATGGTCTTAGATTAAATTTTATTAATTAGTGACAATAAACTACTGTTTTGATAATCAGAATTCATATCTGACGAACTATTTTGATATGGTTTTAACAAAAATGAATTTAACCACAAATATCTATCTATTTTTGTGGGGGGAAGTGTTCATTTATTATTTATTTTTGTTTACTTTTTGATAGTCTCATTTTGTTAATTATTTAAGGCTGTATATATTTTTATATGTATGTGATAAGGATAGCTTTGACGTTTATGTCAGTTCATTGAAAAACGGGTCCACATTTAAGTTAAAATTTGAAGTTTTCGTTTTATTTATAATTCTCAATGTCCCTTTCATAGTTGTTTCCACTTTGACATTTCTATTCATGATATATACTTGCTAGGCTACATAAAAAAATCTATTGCTTTCTATTAATCGATTCTTTATATTCTCTAAAATATTTGTTGTTTCAAGATTACATATAAAAATTTTAAAAAATTACTCTTTTAAAAATTTAGATGAATATAATTCCATTTAATTTTTAATTTATTCAGGTTTTTTTTACGGCGGAACAATGATTAAGGTCTTCATTTAAAATAGTAAAATTAAAATTTTACATGTAACGATTATATTTAAATGGATTTAATTAGCTTCTCCTGTACATCTGTTATTAGCTATTTTATAACCTGAAGAAAAAAAGAATACAAATATGCCAAATAATTAATGATGAGTAGATGTGTGCTGGCATAAAACTATGAAGTATGTCAGGTTTTTTCTGATCAGTGAAGTATGCGTAGGATAGATCTGAGGAAATCATATCCTGCAAATTAGAAAGGACTTGTGCGATTCCCGGGAATATTGGGGTTGCAATGATGTCTATCTTATAATCATTGGTTGATATGTATTACAGATATAATCATTGGATGCAAAGATGAAAATAATAATAAAATATTTTTCTTTTTTCTTTTATTTTCTTGGTGTTGCTTTTTGCTTAACTATTTGATGTCTAGTAAAGATATTATTAAACATAAAAGGTTTTAAAATTAATTTTCTTTTTCAATATATTTTATATATTTAAATATTTAATTAAGAATTAAATAGTGATAAATTGTTTAAAGAACAAAAGTAATTATCATTTATATTTTACTATGAAAATTGTATATGATATATATATATATAATTTTCTATAATTAAAATTCATAATAAATAAATTTTTAAAATGTCAATTATACTGTAATTAAAATTTGTGAAGAATAAATATATTTTAGTATATAATTTATATTTTAATTAGATTTATAATAAAAATTTAAATTTTAAATTTAAATTATGATGTAAGAATATTTTAATTATTGATATTTCTTTTAAAAAATTATTTGAAATTTAAATTGATGATAAAGGTAGAAAATAATATAATAAAAGCGATAAGCAATTAATAATATCAAGTTACTCATAAAAATAAAAATAGTAATTTAAGATGATTGAGAAATAATTTTTTAATTAATTACAAAAATGATGTGTAAAATCTACATTTAAATAGAAAAAAAAATAAAGAATACAGATAATATATAATCGAGGAAATAGAAAAAAATAACCTCATTTTTTAAATTATATATTCTAATTATTTAATTATACTTTTACATTTTCCACTCTTTTGGTTGAAAATTTGATATTTGAATAATTATTTTATAAAAAAATTCAAAAAACAAAATAATAAAAAGACACTGAAACATATTCGAAGACTCCAAAGATCATTATTCTTTTGACAAAATGTAGAAAGGACTCACTATGCTAGTAGTAGGGGAAGTGCCCCTAATCCATAATGTAGGGAAACAGATGGGCATAAGTCACGTGATGGATGTGTAGCCTTAAACATTTCACAGTAACATATCGATCCAATCATTTGAGTTTGAGGGTACTATTATTAAAAGTTACGTGGTGGAAGTCTCTCTCTCTTTTTGATAAAATTAAATGGTGGAAGTTGGAGTTTGGAGGAAGGAATGCCTATTAATATTTATATGTGCGGAGTGTTAACACTATAGGAGTGTTTGTTTAACATATTTTTATTGTTGATTAAGATTTATTATAAACTATAAAACATAAGTAGAATTTATTAAATAAAAATGAAATCTACAAAATGGAAAAAGTAATGCCAAGAGAGATTCAAACTTGTAACTATGAAAAAGGTGGGAGTTCACATCAAACCCATAATACTAGGTTGGGAGGTTTTAAAGCCTAATTACTATTTTAGGTTGTCCAAAAGAAAAGAAAAAAAGCCTAATTACTATTGGATCAAACTAAACATCTTTAAAATCTTCCAAAACATTGAAGAGGACTTTTTTTATTTGATTGGAAAAAAGGAAAAAGACAAAAATAAAAGTTAAATTATAGAAATGAAAATTCATTTTTTTTATTTTCTTTTCAATTCAATTTTTTTTTTCTCTTCTCGCTGCCAAACGTAGGATTGGTGTAGCACAAAGTTTGCTCATTTTGTTTGTATCTAACATCTCACATGTAGAGGATAAATTGTAACCATAGTTATTGCATGCCAAACTATTTGCAGAATGATACAACATATTTTGGAGCTACTGTTGGCCGGGTTGCTAACAGAATTGGAGGAGCTCAGTTTACTCTAAATGGAATCTACTACAAATTAGTTGCTAATGAAGGAAACAATACACTTCATGGTATGCTTAACCATAAGTAAACACTTAGCAAAGAATTTTATACCATAGTTGATGTATATTCCATTTAGCACTACATCTCATATATAATGTACTCAGTCCTCTTCTGGACCTATAATTAGGTGGTGCCAGAGGATTTAGTGATGTTCTTTGGAAAGTGAAAAGATATCAAAAAGAAGGTCCAAGTCCCAGCATTACCTTCAGTTACCACAGTGTTGATGGTGAACAAGGTAAACAATTTCATTATTTCCATTGCTTCTAAAGTACACAGCTCATTTTTTGGGGTAAATCAAGTAATCTTAATTGTAAATGATAAAAATCAACCGATAATATTACGTGTACATGTACAACAAATCACGAATGTCTTGAAATATCAATAGTTGACTTGCTCAGTTTAAAGGAGTCAATTCCTTATACTTTGATACCTTAAATAATTTCTGACAAAGAAATAGAACTTATGACATGTATGTGACATTTTGTAAGCTGCAATTGTGTTTCAGGATTCCCTGGTGATCTCCTAGTAACTGTGAGCTACATTCTAACTGGGAAAAATCAATTGGTTATACTTATGAAAGGAAAAGCCCTAAACAAGCCAACACCAGTGAATTTGGCAAACCATGCTTACTGGAACCTAGGAGGCCATAACAGTGGCAACATCCTGAAAGAGGTAGTACAAATCTTTGGTTCCAAAATCACTCCTGTGGACAACAAACTCATTCCAACAGGCAAATTTGCTTCTGTGAAAGGAACAGCTTATGATTTCCTTAAGCCACAAACAGTTGGAAGCAGGATCAACCAATTGGCTGGAACCAAAGGTTATGACATCAACTATGTGATTGATGGTGAGAAGGGCCAAAAGATCAAACTAGCAGCCATAGTGCAGGACAAGAAATCTGGGAGAGTGTTGGAGTTGTTCACAAACGCTCCTGGTTTGCAATTTTACACTGGTAACTACATCAAGGATTTGAAGGGAAAAGGTGGATATGTGTACCATGCTCATGCAGGACTATGTTTGGAGTCTCAAGCATTCCCTGATTCAGTAAATCATCCTAATTTCCCTTCAACAATTGTGACCCAAGAAAAGCCTTACAAGCATTATATGCTTTTTAAGTTTTCCACGAAAAATCCATACATTAGTTCAAAGTGAGATAGGAGGAGTGAGCTTTTCCCCATTTTTAATATGCCACGGTAAGTCATTGTAGCATTTATAGCTCTGGATTTCATCCAAACTTGGGCCCCCTTTAGAATGAATAATTAGAGTCCCATGGTTAGTCTAATAATTGGTGGCAGTTTCAGAACCTTTCAAGCTGTTTCTCTAAACATGTTTTGGATTGGATTTGTTGCTTTTCATTGATATTTTGACTCTATGAGTGATGCAGAATTTTGTTATACATATGTGAACTATTTTCAATAAAAAATTTCCTTCTACATAATTTGTGGTAGGAAATTTAATGATAATTTGGTTCTCAAATGTTATAACTTGATGTCAAATTGGTCCTAAAAATATAATTTATTATCAAATTGATTTTTAAATATTACAATTTAATGATAAAATAGTTTCACAAATATAATATTAAGATAAATTTATCAATTTTTTATACATTTAAAAAGACTAAATTTTTCTTTTTAATCTTTTAAGGATTAATTTGTCACCTTATTCCAATTTTAAGAACAAAATGAGTATTTACCTTTTTCTTTTACAGAAAACTTTTCCTGGCATTTATCTCGATGGATAAACACAAATATATACAGGCAATTTGACTATTTGGAGTCAAGAATATTATCTAATAGCATGTCTCTAGTCTCTACACTCTACAGTTCAATTTGAGAATACAGAAACAAGTAACAATTTATCTCTCACATTTATGCAATATATTTAGGGTTTAGTTAAGGAAAAATATAATTAAAAAAAGAAATAAGAGTTGATTTTTTAAATTAAAAATTTAAAACTTCCATTTTCCTAATTTTTCTTCAATTTTAAATTTTAAATTTTTTGTTTCCTCCCTCAATTTTTTTTCTGCTACACCAAACAGATCGAGGAGGGTATGTGTTACTTGTATTCGAGTTAGTTTATTATAATCATAGCCTTTTTGTAAGTAAAGAAACGATTACTTTCTTTAAAAAAACAAATACTCCTCATTTACCAAAGTTCTTGTCGTTTTTCCTATGAAGAAAGAGAACCAACAGTCAAAGTTGGAGGCCAGCATCTCGATAAAACAATAAGCATTAAATAGCATGCGCCCAATGGTTATTTGTGTGGACTATGAATTATGAAGCATCATATCTCTTTTATTTTTAGTTATTAAAGGGGTTGGCTGATAAGTGTCCCATCATACCATAAAAATGATTCTCCCAAGAAAAAAACACATGGGAAACAAAAAAAAAAAAAGTTGGATGGGTTGAAGGAGATATTAAAAAATGCAAAACCTTCACCTTAATTCCTATCATAAATGTTTGTCATATCAATCAGTATTAATGTATCTATACATAATCATCTTCTATTGTAATGGTTTTCATGGCTATGACATTCCCCAATTATATGATGGTAGGAGCTTGGTATATACTACTTGTTATCTCTTGGAATTGTTTCAGCATTTCAATTGCGTCAAATGCAGCATCTAAATCTGAATCCTCACTGCTAGAAGCAGAAGCACATGTTCTTCTTGAAAGTGAGTGGTGGCCAAGTAACTACACTAACCATGTTTCAAGTCCGTGCCAGTGGCCAGGCATTACATGCAATAATGCTGGAAGTATCACAAACATTACTTTGCCTGATGAACTCCAACTGGGAAACAAGTTGTGGAGATTCAACTTTTCTTGCTTCCCAAACCTTGTTCACCTCAAGCTTGCTGCACTTGGAATCAGTGGGAGTATTCCATATGGATTAGGTACCCTTTCCAAACTCACTTATCTTGACTTATCCTTTAATGATATAATGGGAACTATACCATCAGACATTGGGAATCTAAGGAATTTAGTGACCCTAAACTTGGCTAGAAACAAGCTTAGTGGCTTTATCCCTCCAGAGTTAGGAAAGTTGAGGAATTTGATTGAATTGGATTTAAGTGATAATAGTTTTATTGGTCCAATATCTGTGGCGATTGGTCAATTGAACAATTTGAAACATCTGTCCCTCGGTAAGAACAAGTTGAATGGTTCCATATCTTTAGAAATAGGGAATTTTAACAACCTTCTGATTCTAGATCTTAATACTAACAGTCTCAGTGAAGTGATAATTCAAGATTTGCATAATCTTACCAGTTTGACAGAACTGAACTTGTCCAATAATAAGATTTTTGACTTGATCCCACAAAAGCTTACACAATTGACCCAACTGAAGTATCTGAATATTTCAAATAACAATTTTTTTGGTGAAATACCTGCTGACATTGGAAATTTGTCTAAAATCTTGGTTCTAGACATGTCTAGCAACATGTTGGCTGGAGAAATCCCAGCCAGTTTTTCTACTTGCTCTAAGCTGGAGAAGTTGATTTTGAGCCATAACAATATAAACGGAAACATCCCCTCTCATATTGGCGACCTTGTTTCGCTTGCTTTAATTGATTTGAGTCATAACTCAATCAGGGGAGAAATACCTTATCAACTTGGGAGTGTGAAATATACAAGGATCTTGGACCTCAGTTATAATGAACTAAATGGAACCATTCCCAGATCCCTAGTATCATTGGGGAGGCTAGACTTGTCTTACAATTCTCTAGAGGGTGAAATCCCTGTTGCTCTCCAAAAATCTTTGCCACCTGAAGCATTCACTGGAAATGACAATTTGTGTGGCGACGTCGCCCCCTTCCCTTCTTGTTATTATTCCTCTCCTCACAAGACCTGTCCTCACAAGACCCTTATGAAGGTTTTCCTTCCTCTCACTGCTTTGCTTGCTCTTCTGTGCACTGCGTACGTGTTCCTCCGCTGGTGTAAGGCTGGGAATTGCATGTCAGTATCAAAAGAAACAAAGAATGGTGACATGTTTTCAATATGGAACTATGATGGTAAAATTGCATACAAAGACATAATTGAAGCAACAGAAGGTTTTGACATCAAATACTGCATAGGGGCTGGTGGTTATGGTAGTGTCTACAAAGCACAGCTACCTAGTGGCAGAGTAGTGGCCTTGAAGAAACTCCACAATTTAGAACACGACGAACCAGCAATCCGCAGGATTTTCAAGAATGAGGTAAGAATGTTGACAAAGATAAGGCATAGAAATATTGTGAAGCTCTATGGATTCTGCTTGCACAACAGATGCATGTTTCTGGTTTTGGAGTACATGGAGAGGGGAAGCTTGTATTGCGTTCTCCGCAATGACATTGAAGCTGTGGAGTTGGATTGGACCAAGAGGGTCGACATTGTGAAAGGAATAGCACATAGCTTATCATACCTTCACCATGATTGTAAGCCAGCAATTATTCATAGAGATGTAACAACAAAAAATGTTCTCTTGAATTTAGAAATGAAGGCTTGTCTCTCTGACTTTGGCATAGCAAGACTTCTAAAATCGGGTTCCTTCAATCGAACAGTACTTGCTGGCACTTATGGATATATTGCACCAGGTAAGCTTTTGGTTATGTTATTTTTCTTTATCAACAAATGTTAATTGTTATTTTGTTAGTTTTTGTTCAGTAGGAGAGATCGAACCCGCATCATTTTCCTCCTTCCCTTCTATCTTAACCACCTAATCAACTTTATATCTCTCTTTTGGTAATGTTATGTGCCTGTAATATGCAAAAAATGAGTTGTTTCCATGATTAATTATAATCATTAGCTTTCCTAGTTACTATAATCCTAATCCTAGTTATAAGACCATTTTGAAAGCTAATTATAAGATCAATTAGGAAAGCTAATGATGAGAACAAATTTTTTTTTGTCATTAGACTGCTACTTCAGCTTCCATTGTTCTCAAAATGGTGTGTTTTTCATTATTTGGTTGGTCCACTTTTGATGCAGAGCTTGCCTATAGTGATTGTGTGACTCAGAAATGTGATGTCTACAGCTTTGGAGTGGTTGCACTTGAAATTATCATGGGAAAACATCCTGGAGAGCTTGTTTCCTCATTAAGATCTGCATCCTCAGAAGGAATTCTCCTCAAATATATATTAGACCCCAGATTAATATCCACCATCAATCAGCAATCTGCTCCGAGTTTAGCTCTTATAGCAACACTAGCTTTTGCATGTCTTCATTCTCAGCCAAGGCTTAGACCAACAATGCAAGTATTGTGTGATAAACTTGTCACGGGAAAGCCCCGATTAACCATACCATTTGAAGAAATTTCAATAAAGCAAATTGTATATCAGGAATTGTAACTGATTTCTAGGACACATCATCCTCTGAACTTCACGTGGTAGTTTATATTTTATATTTCCTTCTTACATTCTTAGTGTTTTTGGTTTGGTTGAGTGAAGGACTGTCTTGTATTATTTATTTTAAAATATATTATTAAATATATTTAATATTCTTTATTTTAAACTATATTATTAAATAATGTTATTTTAAAAAAGTATTAACTAAAATAACTATCTTTGTATAAAATTTTTATAAAATATTTCATATAAAGAGGTGGATAAAATATTAATTAAAAATTTATTTATTAAAAAATGCCCATCTATTTCCCCAACCCGCGCAACTCTTTTCGTAATCCGTTCATCTTTTTCGATTTTTTATTGCTATGGTGCATTTTATGGTAGAAAAATGTTACATGTTATTTGACACCTAAAAAGGAAGAAAAAATATAAATATGATATGATTTATAAAGTAATAGAAAGAGAAATAGAAAGAAGTAAAAGATAAAACATATCTAAAATAACAAGATGTTTATATATGTATCATTACTGTTTCAAGTATTGCGTTTAATTATCCTTGTTTCGTCGCACACTAACTCTTCAGTGACACTTTCCCTACTCATAGCACCATATCTGGTTTGTTCATATTGCAGTTGCAGCAGCAGGTACTGTGTTTGTTTAGTCATCTACAAATTTGTTCCTCCCATGGCTTCCGACAACATCAAGATCCACGACAACTGCAGTGTTGTTCCACAGTCACACACTTGAAAGGGAGAACACAAGTTTGGTTTTTCGTTCATGGTGGACCACAGGGCAAGGTTAGGGGCTCCAATCCCAGATAACCATTGTGGCAACTGTGTGTGGGCACATTTCGTGGATGCAGAACCACTGGACTTCATAAAGGAAGAAGGGGTGGTGATTGTTGCTAAGAGCACTCATAGAAAAGTGACAAATTAAAGATGGTAGATAATGATAAGGGGGAACTTTTTGAAGGGTTTTCGATCTCGATACATGGCTTTGGAAGAAGAGGGAGCTGAAATGATGGGAATAGCAGGGTCTAACTGATAAGCCACCAGTTCAGAATTTGAAGCCAACCACAGCCACACTTAACGGGCACATCAATTTGGCCACATATGACAGTGTTTAGTGAATCATTCATGTGTTTTTTTAGTGAATAATGCTCAAATATATAATTACATATTACATATTACTATATAATAATTAATTTCTCTCTGCTTACATTATTGTTCCCACGAATGACAGTGTACCCTTTGATTATTAAATCCACATCTCCTTTTACCCTTCATCTTTTCATCTAGAAAAAGCCAAAAAAACTAGCTCTATGCACTTTCCCTACTCTGTCGATCTCCATAAAAATAACTCAACATGTCTATATGTCCCGTTAACCAGTTATGCATTCAGATTGGAATTCACACAATGCATGGAGCCAAGTGGAATTAAAAGCGTATGAAAAACCGTTCAAAGTAGTTGCAAAAGTGTTGGATAATTTCCACTTTAATGCTGGCCCAAATCCCCATGCTCTGGAAAGGGAAATGTTTGACTTTGGGCCCAATTCCCGAGGGGCTTACCTCGGCCCATTCACGGTTAGGGAACAGAATCCCTAAACCTAATTCCCATCATTTATAGATGGAGGAGAGACACTGAAGAAGAAAAATCAGAGAAGAGAGCACAGTAGAGAGTGTCTCCTGTGAGTGATCTCCGGCGCAAGGCTGTTGAGAGTGAGAATCTCCGAGAGGTTGAGTGCAACTCTTGTAGAGAGAGAGAGTAGTTCCCTCCATTGTAGTGAGGTTGAGCGTGTACTCCGGCGGTGGCCGTGGAGTGTTTTGTAACCATTATATCGATAGTAGAGTTTTCTGAACAAGGTCCTGTGGGTTTTCCTCTTTGAGGTTTTTTTCCCACGTAAAACCATTGTTGTGTGTTTTATCTCTCCTGTTCTTGCCTTTGCTTCAGATTATTTACGTTTCCGCATATTTCTGTTTACTGTTTGATTGATTCTGGGTGGAGTCTGTAACTCCCCAGACTTGCCGAGTTTGGTTGAGAAGGTGACGCGCACCACCGAGTTCTCCCAACAAAAAGGGACCACCAAATGTGAAGATAATAGTGACTTGTGAATACAATTTGCAGATGGTATATTATTGACTACTATATACACTCATTATTTCAGCTGAAGGTCCAAACTCCATGTGCTACCAAGCAGATTTATGAAGCTACAACTATAACTAAATGCGTATATATAGTGTGGCAAAAAAAAAATGAAAATTGAAATGGTACATGTGGGAAACTAAAAGAGATGCTTGTAGACATTTGCTGTGATTTATGCCATTCTGTTGGATGTCAATGTCATGCCAGAGCAACTAAGTAACAATGTGCATGTCAGACGAATGCTTTCACATGATTGCCTAAATCCATCCTAGTCATTAATTAAAAATCCTCTGGCATATTTTTAATTTATGTCATTGCATCTTAATCCTTAAATCAGGGTAAAGGTAGAGTTACTCTGTAAGCCTGAAGCCTGATGATGAAACGAAATTAAACAAATTTAAAAACCTTCTCTTCTTCATCTTCATTAATAATGAAAATTGCTAGATTAATAACGAAAACACAGATGATCTCCACGTATAACTACTGCGTGATGTCGTTCCACGACAGCGTCACGGCAGCGTAGAACATAAGGTAGCTCTCTCATTCGACGGCAGCGTAGAACAAACTTCTTTCGAAAATCACCAAAGGAAGACACTTTGAATTTTTTAAATTTTGGGTATAATTTTAATTTTTGTCGAAAGCTTATTCTATCAAAAAAATCCATCAATAATATTTAAATTTTCAACAGCATAAAATTAGTCGGTAAAAAATCTATTGGTAATTTTTCTGTTCCGACGGAAAATATCCGTGGGTAAATTCTATTGGTAATTGAAGCATTTTTCCATAGAATACCTTTGGTCGATAAATTTTGTCGATAATTAACACATTTCAGACAGAAAATATTTCGTGAAAAATATTCCATCAATGAAGATTTTTCTTAGTATGCCTTAGCTAGCAGAGAGCAAAATGAGAATAATATAATGGTGGGGTTGAAATTGGGGTTAACGTTGTTCTAAATAAAAAAATGTGATGGATCTCTTTGGTACACTCTGGGTAGGGGAGTTTATCCAAACTACTTGCATGCACACCCTACATGAATAAAAATGTGATGGATCTCTTTGGTACACTCTTTCGTGGAGAATTGTGTGATGATTGATGCATGGATGGAACCGGAGCTCTAATTATTTTTTGAAAAAAGATTGGTTCCATAGATAAGTCCCACTTGACCTTGAGGATAATTATGTGCATAGTAAGAGCAGTTTTTATAGGACTTTACCTAAATTTTATCAATTGTCATCCTTAGTCAAGAAAATATCTTAGTCTTTAAATAAAATGAAGAGTGATTTTGGCAATTGAAGGTAAATAAAGCACTATTAACAAAAGTTGAAAGACTAATTATACATAAACCACATAACTTATAATAATTAAGCTTAATTGTGAGGTTTAAGCTAATTTTTTTAATATTATTATTAATTAATGTTGGAGACGAGCATAAGAAAACATTAGAGATTCAAGACAATGAGTGGAGAGATGCCACGTAGGTTGGTAGGTGTCACCACCTAATGTGATGAAGAAAAAAATAAATAAATTACAAAAGACATTAAATTAAAAATATAATAACTCTTGTACATTTTAGTTTGTGAAACATACAAGAAACTTATGATTACAAACTGAGATAGAAGGATGAGATTCTTCCGAACAGGAATCCCGAACAGATCCAAGATAATATAAGGTGGGCCATGTGAATTGATTTTTCCATATCACACATTCGACAAATATACTATAGACAAGCAATTAATTAAGGCGTTGATAAATCCTGAGAAATAATAAGATGGTAAATTCTTCATCTCTCTCTCTCTCTCTCTATAATTTTCGTAATAAGCTGTTCCAATCATCCAAACCAAATACTAATGTTTGGTAATTTCCTGAGGAATTTCCATAGCTGCTTGGAGAATTTTATCAAATGCACTTTGCATGCACGACTTCAATTTACTTTCGTCTATGAAGTCTTTTTCCGTTTTGAGGGTAACTCTTAGCACTCCCATATAGCTCATAATTGAAATGACTAGACTCTGCAAATACAATCAAATGATGTTTGAATACTGCTTATACATGTATCACTGCAACCAAGTCAAGAAACAAGTATAGATCTGTTGGGTTAAAAACTTTTTTCCTTAATTAAGCAAAATAAATTAGAAAGCCTTCTTAAAATGTCCATTCCAATTTTTGCTATTAAAAAAAATTATAATATTTTTTAATCCAAAAATAGAAGGGAAACAATTTAATTCTTCCACCTAATCTCACCGCACCCACTTCAATTCAGATTTTCACATATTGAGTTGATTAATTGAAAAATGAAAGGATTCAGAATACATGCATACCTCAGGTCCACCAGCCAATGTGAAATACAAGCCTTTCACAGGATGGTTAGCTAAAGCCATTTGTTGTATTGGTCCAACCAAGTTTGAAATCACCGCACTTGATTTTGTCAATGTGCCACGAATGCGTTTAGCCACTGCCTGCAACAAGAACAACTAACTTAATTAACAATTGTAGCATTCTGATTGAAGTGCTTAATTATATTCTTCGTTACTTAAGAAGCACTCAAAAATTATTGGTAGGAAAACATGTAATTAACAACATTATGATCAAATACAATTTAACCAAAAATACAAATTTACCTCTTGTCCCCTCAATTTGCCTTCTATCTCCAGAAGTGTCCCGGTGAGTACAACTCCTAGAGATTGTTTCTTCCTCTTGATTATATTATGCGAGTCCCAAACAAATTCAAGAGGGTTTGAATTTCTGGTTTCATTTAATTTCGGTATTGGAACATGCAAGAAGGTAATTCTGTTCCCCCACTGACCCTTTGCTTTAGTATTGAGCATGTCATTGATTGATTGGTAACCTTCAATGTTTCTCGTATTCAGTAATACCAATGCTGTGGATTGTGCCGTCTTTGATTTGGAGTCCATATCTTGCATATATAATCGAGTCCCATAGAAGACAATTCCAGTGACCACATCGTTTATAGTCTGCAGTTAATTAATAGAATCATGCAAAGATTACAAAATAATCTGGTGTCAAATTAAACCCAACAGGGAAAGTGTTTTCTGTTCATACAAGACATAAAATGAAAGCAAACAATGATCCAATGTCAATCATGAAGATACTATAAATATATATACGACTTAAGTACTGCGGAAAGAAAATTCATAAAAAAGTAGTAGTGAGATGGTAAGGTTGTTTAATTACATAATGGAAATGTATCATATTTTCCTAAGCTTTTAGGGACCAACAAATTTCAGAAGTTAAGAGCAAATCACATTTTTAAATTTGCAAAATTAAGAATTAAATCCAATTGTATAAAAAAATGTAACATTTTAATTTACACACACACACACTTCCTTGTAGTTTTAGAGTTGGGTACGTAGTCGATTATAATGTATAGTATAACACACGACAACAGACAAATCAAGGTCCTACCAGTTTCTACCACCACAAGTTGAATAATTACGCGTAATTAATATCTAGGATATACTCTGACAAGTAGGTGATCCAATAAAGACTATATGCATTTTTTCTTACTAATAAAGTCAAAGACAATTTCAACAAACCAAAAATTGTTTTCATACCACTCCAAGCCTTGATTTGATTTCCCTGATATGGTCAATGGAGAATGTCATGCTTGATATAGAAATTGGTTGAAAGTCGGCTCCTTCGTCTCCGAACCTTATTGGTGTTTTATCATCACTAATGATGCTACTCTTCAATACACTCCAACCAAAATCTGAGACAGTGTTGAAGGCAGAGGAACACATCCAAGAAATTTTTCTGCTAAAGCTTTTAGTGGAAGGTTCTGGTTTAGATTGTTTGAGAGAAGGGAATGACAATGGAAGAGAAGGGTTATCGGCTCGTTGTAGACAAGAAAGAAGTGCACCCATGAGAGAATAGCCATCTCCAAGTGCATGGTGAAGCTTAAATATTATAGTGCTGGATGCATCACCTGTACGGTAATTGATTATGTGAATATCCCATAATGGTCTGCTTTGTGGTAACTGCTCCATTGCTATGCTTGATAAATAATCTTGAAAATATTTGTCATAGGTTTCCACTGTTTTGCCTTCGGGGAATGTGGGGATGTTCACATGGTCCTTCAAGTTTACATCAACTTGCTTCCATCGTTTCTCTCCATCTTTATCTTGGACCTGGTTTCAAATATATATATATATATTGGAACACTTAATGCAAGTCAAGATAAAATATATGAATGCCAAAAAGAAATTATTAGATGATACAAGATTATGATCTCAATTATTTTGGTATGATATGTAATCAAGTGTTATTAATTTTTTAATGTGTGTTACATAAATATTGACATGAAGCGTATATAAATAGTAGTTCACGACAATCTAATAATTTCTCAGATAAGAAATTGGATAAATTAAAGATCAAACTTGGTACATAATGATGGATGATGATATTAAGTAAACAAAAATATGCAACAAAGACACAAAGCAAAATTAAAATGCAAAACTATATCTAAAGAAATTAATTATATAGCCTTGTGGAATTACAAATTGTGTTTTATCTGACATTGCCATCTTGTTATATAAATAATATTCTAATGTTCATAGACATCATAAGCATATAAAAATAAATTAAACAATATAACAGGTTAGGGAAGCAAATTAGCTAGAGAGAGAGAGAGAGAACCATGATGGAGGAGAAGCGTGGATTGATGGGAAGGAAAACATCTTTGAGAAGAGCATATGTTTGCAAGTCATCAATTGGAACTTCGAATTCTAAAACTCCAATGATGTATATGCATAGCACAGAGCTGTTGAAGTATTGTCCCACAGGACTCACTGGTTCTACTTGCTCCTCCTTTTGGTGTTCCATAGTGCTGTATATTTTTTTGTGAAGTTTCACGACTTGAGAATTAAAGGGGGAAATGAAACCATATATATAGAACACAGAATGAGGGTGAGGACTAAAAGCAAGCGATACAGACGTACCAACTGGTTTTACTTTGATAAGAACAAAAGTGTTATAGCGCAAGAATGATTCAACTATATATAAGAACAAGAAATTTAGGTGCCATTAGATTAACAAGTATTACATTTAAGCACTTCAATTATTAATCAATACCCTCCAAACAATAATTTATCGATATTTGTGATGTTATTATGTTACATACATTACTTTTTTATAGTAAAAAAACAAAGCGAAAATACGCTTTGTACATTATTTTTTTTTCTCTTAAGCTCCTAGGTGTAACAAGCAAATAATGTGTGTTCAAGAATTATTTCCTAAATATAAATTACAACTTACGTTGACTTTTATTTATTTGACAACTTATGATTCCTTTTTATTTTCCTTTTTTAAACAATTCTTATAATATAAAAACATATCCGGCTGTTTTAAAGTCAAGATATACCTATTGCTTTTCACACATTCTGTAAAAGCAGCTTGAGTTGATCAGTCAGCGATAAACACATATATTTCCAAAAGGGAATGGGGTCCCCTGCAGTTTCAAAATGAATTGTAGGGTATATCTATAAATTACTAAATCTAATTTTGAAAGATAAATTTATTATTCGATAATAAAAAAAATCATGCAATTCATTTCAGAACTGTGGATGCCCTTAATATATACTTTTAATTAGGTTCACACCAAACACCACCGAATATTGCTTGCTAACTAGTAACTACATATCACCGAAATTAAAATTAAATAACCTAAGCTGACCTTAGCATTTATTGTCCCAATGCGTTTACACCCAAACATCAAATAATACGACAAATACTGTGCTAAAAATTCATTCATTTCATACCAGCCGTATATGTACAGTGAATCATATGATGTTGAAAATCACAGGCTTCCCATTTTTAATAAGATTGAAATAAATTAAAAAATTAAATATATTTTTCATACCTATTTTTTTTATCAGTAAAATATAATTATATTACTAAGGATACCAGAAGTATCAGAAAGAGTTACAATGCAGACACCACACTCACCAAAGGCCTCTAAGCTAAACTCATATTTAGCCAGTACAGTGGATGAAAATATTCACAAACAAAAAAGAGCCCATAAATCAATACTCCTAAATTGCATTAAATCGGCCACAACAACCATGTAAATCACATTGAAAGCTCCTCTGGCCCATGTAGCCACTTCACGAATTTCCTGCACCAAGTCCCCTGTAGCAAAAAAAACTGCACTGATCATGACATACAACAGACCAGATACAGTAATTGTCGCCTCATTTAATAATGGTCACAATAAATTTCTTTGATTACTCCAATGCTGATTTATGGTTTTCATATTTCTCTTTGAACGTGTTTACCATGCAAACAGTATCCAACCTATCCTCCAAACCCGCAAGTGGTCCCTTACCAACACAAACAAAATCAATTTAGGGGATCCTTCCTAAAATATACTGACTTGGATCCATTGCCCATTGATTGTAGGAAAACGAGAAGCCATAATTAGCATCCTTTGCTTTCAGCCAAGACCATGCAAAGAAGGAAATTTTCTGCATTGAAAGATGATGATTAAAAGAGAGGCCCCTTTAAAAATACACTCGTTTATTTATGAGGTTCCTGCAGGTACACCACAATACAGCATCCCAATAACCCGTCCAACAGTCCTTTTCCTGTTTTGATCTCGAGTAGTGATACATGCACGCCTCCTAATTTTAATCATCTCATTAACACATCTTATTTTCTCTGTTTTTCTCTTTTTATCACATCATAAATCCTATCATATTTATATTTTTTCCTTTTTTTTTCTCTCTCTCACTAGGTGTTGGATAATATTTAGGGTGTCCATCAAACATTTTTCTTTGATCTAAGCAATTGTGTGTTGCCAGAATTGTGGCTCTGGTTCCTGTGGGAGAACTGATGACACGTTTAGCCATCTATAACAATTTTGCCAAACACCCCACAGCCTCCACGAGAATAACCAGTGAACCATATCCATCTCCATGTAGGTTTGATGTCCACCCTCCATCCCTCCAAAGCACCATATCCTTAATGATTTGATTTTTTTGCTAAGATAGAAGAAAAAGCTAACCTAGGATACCTGTCAATAAGCCTTTCATCTCCAATCGAATTAACAAGCCAAACCCGGCAATGATCTCCCTCACCTAAAACCCACTTCACCCTCCTATTGAACCACCTCTCCACATTGTCCCCTCCACACTTGGACACTAAATCCCTCCACCATAATGCACTCACCTCTCTCTAGTCTTCTCTACCCCTCATACTTTGACTCAACAACCTCCACCCAAAAAGAATCCCTATGGTTAAACAAAAATCATCTCCACTTTACAGTCAAAGCTTCATCAAACATAAATATTCTTAATGTGTAGACCCCATGTTCCTTTGGCAACAAACATTTTCCCCAACTCATCTACCTCACCTTTTTCTCACCCACACCACACCACATCCCAAAGAAAATCTTTTTAAATAGCCATCATACTGTTTACTATTTGCCACCTCTCGTGGCACCTTGAAAAAAGGAAGAAAGAAAATAGCTAAAAAGGTTAGCACTAAATTTACCAAACAAACTCTCCTGACAAAGAAAATGATTTAGATTTTCACGGGACAAGCTTTTTCTTGAATTTAGCAATTATATGAGTCTCCATGTTTTCCCCTTCTTGAATTAGTATCAATAAAGATTCCCAAATAATTATATAATCTATGATACAATTTATTTTAATTTTATTATCTAATTAAACTTCACTTTTTTCTGTACTACTTCAAACATTTTTTTGTTTGATTTTAGTACTTATTATCAGTCATGATTTGTTAAATAATGATATGATACTTTATTAGCTAAATCATAGAGATGACAATAGGTAGGTTTGCTTAGAGTCCTTCTTTAGTGTCCATCCACATATCTGCATTTAAAAATAATACTCATGCTCATCCCATATCCATGCGGATAGTTATTTTAATCCTCATTCTCATACTCGCTCAATACTTATATACTCGCACTCACAACCCATACTTTACTTATGCATAAAGTTAATAATAATAAATTAATTAAAACAAGTACTACATTAAAAGTATACAATATAATATTAAAAATAAGCAAACATAATATTTATTCGTCGAAATTCAAGTCATAAATAAATAAAATTACAAAGATAATCACCCAACATAATAATTGTTAAAGTTAATATTATAATCGCTTAACAAAAACTATAATTAAATATTTAGGATTTTTTTTCTCTTATAGTGATATTATTAGAAATTAGAGACATAAAGTATTACTCACAAAAATGTAATTATTTTCATTGAAAATTATATATATACATATATATATATATATATATAACTATTTTGTAACATATGTTAATATATATGATATGTGGGGAGTGGGGCGGGTTCGATACTATATTACTCGTACTCGTACTCTTATCCGCATAAATTTGTGGGTATATATTCACTATGTTCCTAATCTCAATATTATGGATAATTATTCATCTTGTTTTGTAGATATTTTTGCATGTATTCATAGAATCTAAGTACATTTTGTCATCTTTACTGTCATATTATCATTTAATTAATGATATATCACTTTGTTAGTGTATCATATCACCATTAAACAATCTTGACTCATAAGTACTAAAATTAAATATAAAAATATTTTAAGTAGTAAAATAAAAAATAAAATTTAGATAATAAAATAAAAATAAGTTATATTATATATATGAAAAATATATTTAAACTTTTAAGTTAAACATGTGTTACCTCAACGAAGTGAATTCACTCTCAATTCTAAATTCAACTTGAGAAGTGTAACACCCCGTATGCATCCGGTGTATTAACATATTACTTAATCAGACTTAGCGCAAAAATTAATATATTTAAAACTAATTAATTAAAGTGAACCCACGGAAGCGTTTTCAAAACCGTATCTCTTGATTCATTATGTATGGTCTATACACACAAAACATAAACGAATGCCCAAAAAATACCACAACAGCCCCAACGATCCAGATAACTCAAAGAATGACAGATAAACAGTAATATCAATATAGATATACCAGGAGAAAATATAAACCACATGTACATTATATGAGATATACATATAATCTTCTGTACATCGTAAACCATATACATCATATATGCATCTGCATATCTTCCCTCACAGGGTACAGACAGAGCCATGGAGCTCTCAAAATACTGTCAAGCAGCTACACACTGGCTGTCCCTACTGGGGCCTCCCGCCCTGGGACCTATCAGTTCTGTAAAAGCATCACCTGAAAAACAACATCCCCAACAGGGGTGAGATAAAAATCTCAGTAAACTCAGGGTTCTTAGAGGTTTTTCCTCCCCCTGGTTCACTTCCATGATATATGGTATTAAAATCAACATAGCACTACTCGTCATCACGGCTCTCATAAACAGTTCACATGTGTATTATCGCACCAGTATCATTCCGTTGGACACTACCAACATCAGGAATGCAACACAATACAACACAACATATAACTATATGCACCATTGCCTGAGGAAAATCCACTCAGGACTTTACTCATACATATGTGACTCTTCTAAGAGAATTTCATCCACTCATGGCACATTCTCTTAGAAATACAACATATATAACCTGGCCTACACACTGCCTGAGGAAGATCATCCACTGAAGGGCACTTATTCACTCAGGACTTTCACACACTCCCTGAGGAAGATCATCCACTGAAGGGCTCTCATTCACTCAGGACTCTTATCACATACTATCTGAGGAAGATCATCCACTAAAGGACACTCATTCACTCAGGGTTCTCAACCACTGTCTGATGAAGATAATCCACTAAAGGACACTCATTCATTCAGGACTCTCAAACTCTACCTGAGGAAGATCATCCACTAAAGGGCACTCATTCGCTCAGGATTTCCACTCACTGCTTGAGGAAGATCATCCACTGAAGGATACTCATTCTCTCAGGACTTACATCACATAAACCTATTCTACTGTCCAGAGAATCTCAACAACACAGAACATTATTACAGTGTATATCAGATACCTGTTCATCTCAATAACACAGTACACTATCACAGTGTACATCATACATGTTCATCTCAATCAAATATTAACTCACAATTTTAACACACATGCATCATGATATACAATAACCATAACTTCCTCGGAGTATGGTGGAACACAGTCAGTGGGAAATACTCTCAAGAACAAAGAGCTTACCTAGCAATGCAGTGCTCTTCCGTCCAATCCCTGGACTGTGGTCTCTGCCACCGACACCCTTGGTGTCGTGCCCTATACAAAGACATACACACAAGCAAGAATCATCAATGGTCCTCAACCGTTTAAAAGAAAAGCAAAGCATTCCCTTTCCATTTAAACCTCTTTGTCTTCTATCTTAGAGTTATCAGAACTACTCATCTTATAGGCTACTCACAGACCCTCAACAAGGTCTATCTCGGCCTAATCAAGGTACTAGAGGCTCCTAAAGACTCTGCACAAGTCAATTATATCAGTTCAATTGCCTTTATCCAGGCCAAATATCAACGATTATCAAATTGGCTAAAATGGTTACTTCAACACTTTTTCACCGTTTATTTAGCCTCCTGAACATCTTTTGTAAAAGCACCTAGGCTCATATATATCATAATACCCTTCATTTGATCGTTGTTCTTCCTACTCATACATATATCAGAGTCAAAACCAAATTTCATCAATAGTCATGATTCAAAGTTTAATATTCATCAGAACAACCTCCTGAGTATACTTTTCTAAAGAATCCAAGCCTAATTCCAGCTCTAACACAAATGGATTACTATTCATCCCAAGAACAATTTCCAAATCAATCGGTAAAACTTGATTTTTCTTACCTTCTAAACAGTCGAGGAAGGCTGAAGGATCACTTCTTCAAGCTTCAGCGTCCTTGAATTGCCTTTTTTCTCCTCAAAATCCAAGCTTTGCAAAGTTCCCTAGAGAACAGAATCTCTTCGATTGATGGTTCTTTCGAGGAACTGAAGCTGGAATCTAGCTCATTGAGGAGTTCTAAACAACTTTCTAGTTGGGTGGGAAGTGTTTAGATGAAGGATACAGAAGATATGAAGCTTTTCTACTTCATTAATGGCAGAAAACAAAAAAGGAAGAAGAAGAAGCGTTTCTGCTGTCCAAAAACTCGAAAATGGCCTTTTATAGGCCCCCAGTCCGCGTCCTCACGCTATTGGCGCCATTCTGGCGCTATCGGCGCTAGGTTCCAGAAGAAATTAGCCTCTGACGTGCCTTCCACGCTACCGGCGCCAATCTGGCGCTACTGGTGCCACTCTGACGCTACCAGCGCCACATACCAGTGGAAAAATAGCTTTCTTGAGCCATTTTGGCGCTACTGGCGCCAATCTCACACTAACGGCGCCAGAAAATCCATCGCTAAATCCGTCACTAATTCCGTCGCTAACGTTTTTTGTGACAGAATATATTAAATTAAATTTTTATATTTTCCATGGTTATTACAAGAAGGGGATTGAATAATGTACTCACAAGTAATGGACATATTACGAAATTAAAATTGAGTAACGTCAATGGAATGTTTTATATATCGTTTTGGTAATATTATCCAAATTCTCTAATCCCAAGTTATAACTTTAAAGTATATGATTGCTGTCTCATTGACTTCACATAGGGGTCATATCTCCAACAAAAGACTATGTTTGGGGTTTATTTGCAGATAGTTTTTTGGTGTATGACCTGTTAGTTGATATATAATAATCCTTACTAA
>CM023958.1:36665417-36683858 GCA_013407115.1 Glycine latifolia
AACCTTATCGCGATGGTAATTATGACTATATCAATCTCATTTTTTTTAATTGTCCGTTTTATAAAGATTTTTTGACTCATTACGACCACAATTTAAAATCATATACCTTGGCGTTCTTATTGAATTCTTGCCTACTCTTTTCTAATAAATACATAATGATGTCAAAAATACTAATGTTGCCACTGATAAGAATTTTGAATTTATTCATTCCGGCTAAAGGGCTAATAATAGAAAAACATAAATTCATAATAATAATATTAAAAAAAAAACCTTCATATCCAAAATCGACAGAGATAAGTGGACCTCGTTTATTAAGTTTCAGAGCATACACACATATATTCCTTAAAAATTAAAAACTTAATCAAACATATATGAAATAATAAGATACTTGTACAAAAAAAAGAAAAAAGCAATCCATCCAACTTTCCAAACAAATATAAGAATTTTGCTTCTGTGCAGAGGAACACACTAAAGTTTTGTTTTGTCAAGAATGTGCTGAAGCTGCTTTTAGTATCATCTGAAATGCACTTTGAATGCATGACTTCAATTTCTCTTCATCTATAAATTCCTTTTCCGTCTTTAGGGTAACTCTAAGCACTCCCACATAGCTCATAATTGCAATGGCAAGACTCTGCAATCCACATAATTAATTGATGTTTAAATAGATCGAGCTCATGCATACAACCACTACAACTAAATCTTCTGGGTACGTAAAAAATAGCCTTAAAGCAAATAAATGAGAAATCATTCTTAAAATGTCATTTTCTTTATAAAAAAAAGCTATCATTTATAAAAAAATAAAAAATAAATATTAAATTTATGTGAGAATTATATTTTATTTCTTTCACTTTAATTTTTTTAATCAAATTATGAAATATTTGTTAAAATTGAAATTTTAACCTTTTTTTTGTTTCCCTCTAAAACCTCAACACACCACCACTCACATGATTAATTATGCAAAGTTGGAAAGAGATCTAATTAGGATACCTCAGGTCCACCAGCCAATGTGAAATATAAGCCTTTCACTGGATGATTAGCTAAAGACATTTGTTGCATCGGTCCAACCAAGCTTGAAATCACTGCACTTGATTTCGTTACTGTCCCTCGAAGGTGTTTAGCTACTGCCTGCAACAAAATTAACCAATTATAAAAAAACCCTGTTGAATTGAAGTTCTTATATACTTAATTTATTTCAGGCAAACACACTAATAACTTCGTACAATAACATCGTGAAATCATATTCAATATCTATATCTATATATATATATAAATTGAATATGATTTCACGATGTTATTATAGATAGATACTAACCTCTTGTCCTCTGAATTTGCTCTCCATGTCCAAAAGAATCCCAGTGAGGGCAACAGCTAAAGATTGTTTCTTTCTCTTGATTATATTATGCGAGTCCCAAATAAAATCTAACGGGTTTGACATTTTGTTTTGATTTAATTTTGGAATTGGTACATGCAAGAAGGAGATTTTATTCCCCCATGGACCCTTGGCTTTACTATTCAGCATTTCATTTATTGATTGATAACCTTCGATGTTTCTCGTATTCAATAAAACCAAAGCAGTGGAGTCTGCCGTTTTTGACTTGAAGTCCATGTCTTGCATATATAACCTAGTCCCATAGAACACGATTCCAGTGATCACATCGTTTATTGTCTGCCATTAGAGAGAATCATGCACAGGAAACAGGATAGTCTGATGTCAAAACACACTAGGAAAAGTTCATGACATTAATATAATTAAGGCAAGACAAAGCAGATAATGATTGAATGTCTTTAATTTGTACATAGTACTATATATGATTTAAGTGCTCTATATAAGTTCATAAAGGATTATAGTGACATGTAGAATATAGTTTTTCATGTTTTTTGTGTGGACATATTTTATCTCCAAATTAAAGGAATGACTTTTTGTTCTCCAAGTTTGGTGTTTAAAAATCATTTTGTCATTTTTAAAAGGGTGTAATAATAAGCATGCGTCTATTATTTTCCTAAACTTCGAGGAACTAGTACATTTCAAATGCAAATCATATTTTTTAAGTAATGGTAACCACGTGGACGTAAACTCCTTTAAATATATTTTATGTTAAATTATGTACACAATATTCAAATCACTTTGCAATTGAGATGTAAAATTGATTTCATAAAAAATTGAAGAAAAAAAAACCGTTTATCGTATGCATAACTTAATTTCCTTTTTGTCAAAAAAAAAACTTAATTTCCTTAAAATAAATGATTTGGAAACACCTTAATTATATTACTTGACACTTTTTTCTTACACTTAGTGAAGTAAAGAAATAGTAGAAAATATAGGTATAATAAATGTATATTTAGAATTAAAAAGTGTTTAAATATCATTGTTAATTTTAATTTCCTAGGACGTACAAGTACTACTATATGTATATGCTCATTTCCATATAATTTAATTTAGAGTCGTGGTGTCAAATTATATATAAAGCTTGATGTACACCAAACTAACCAAGTTCCTACTACTACCGTCACAATTTGAAAAAATAACTATTATTTGTTGGATGCATTGACATATATGTATTCTGAAAAGTAGGTGGTCTAACAAAAAAACAAAAAAATTGGCATACGGGACTTAGAAAGTTGAAAGGCAAAGACAAAAATTTCAAGAATAAAAAAATGTTATCATACCACTCCAAGCCTGGATTTGATGTCCTTGATATGGTCAATGGAGAAGTCCATACTTGATATGCAAATTGGGCGAAACTCGGTTCCTTCATCTCCGGACCTTATCGGTGTTTCATCATCACTAATGATGCCACTCTTCAATACACTCCATCCAAAATCTGAGACAGTGTTGAAGGCAGAGGAACACATTGAAGAAAACCTTCTCCAAAAGCTTTTGGTTGATGATTGTGGCTTTGATGGTCTTAGAGAAGGAAATGACAAGGGTAGAGAGGGGTCATCAGCTCTTTGTAGACAAGAAAGAAGTGCACCAACGAGAGAATAACCATCACCAAGTGCATGGTGAAGCTTAAATATTATGCTGCTAGATGCATCATTTGTGGGGTAATTGATTATGTGAATGGACCATAGAGGTTTGCTTTGTGGTAATTGCTCCATTGCCATGCTTGATAAATAATCATGGAAAAACTTGTCATAGGATTCCACTGTTTTGCCTTCGGGGAATTTGGGAAAGTGGACATGCTCTTTCAAATTCACATCAACTTGCTTCCATCGTTTCTCTCCATCTTTATCTTGGACCTGGTTTCATAAACAATGGAAGTTTAATTATCAGACTTAATAAATTAATGATCAAATTAACATAGTACTTATGAGATGATGATATATATTCAGTAAACAAAAACGAAAGATTAAAGCACATTAAATTATAAGGCAAACTATCTATAGAAATTAATTAATACCCTTTTGGAATTAAAAATTCTGTGTGTTATCTTGATTTATCATCTTGTTAATTGTATAGTATTCTTATGCTCATGATCCTAATTAATATAGATATGAAAATAAATTAAACAGCATAACAAGGTTAGCTAGAGAGAGAGAGAGAGAACCATGACGGAGGAGAAGCGTGGATTGATGGGAAGAAAAACATCCTTAATAAGAGCGAAGGTTTGCAAGTCATGTATGGGAACTTCAAATTCCAAAACTCCAATGATGTATATGCATAGCACAGAACTGTTGAAGTATTGTCCCATAGGACTAACTGGTTCTTCTTGCTCCTCTTTTAGGTGTTCCATAAGGCTATATTTTTTGTCACGTTCAGAGAGAGAGAGAGAGAGAGAGATAAAAGCTATAAAACCACTGAAGTTTTACAACCTGAGAATAAGCGGGAATATGGAACCTTATATATATATATATATTGTAAATAGATTAGAGAGGGAATTTTTAAATAAACTATGGTGCCAGAGATACCTTGCAAAAGCAACGTGTAATTTACCTTTAAAATTGAGTAAGTGGTTTTACTTTGATAGGAACACGGCAGGGCAAGAGTGACCGATCAACGACAGCCACCAGAAATTTTGGTGCAAGTCATATATAAAATATTGAGAATATCCAAAGTTTAAGAGAAAATGATTTTTTTAATATTACTCATAAAAAAAACTACGTATCTATTACCAAAATGAAATTCTGATTTTAATTAAAGAATTATTAACAAATTCTAAATAGTCGTGTACACATACTATATATCTCTGCCAGCATCACCTCCAATTATTTATCACTATCTATTACATTAATTTTAAGGTACTTTTTCATAATAATAAAATGTGAGGAATACACGTCTTCATGGATTAGTTGTTCTCTGAAACAGGTAGGTGTAACAAAATTAAAAGGAATACACGTCTTCATGGATTAATTGACTGCATTTAACATTATGATGGATTTTTTTTTTAAAAATTCTCTTTAAACATCCTACAGTTTTGTAGAAGTCAGAATATACGAATTGCTTTTCATACATTCGGTAAAAACAGCTTAAGTGATTTCAGCTATAAACTTTCAAAATGGTTTTAATTCTTGGTATATATTAAGACGCTGTGATAGGTTTACCAATCGCCACCGAAGATCGCTGCTAACTAAGTATTGAAAGCTGACAGAATAGAATGTATATTTGTCCAATATGTTTGTCAGTACACAGCCATCATGTAGCACGATATCGATACTTTAAATTTGCTATTTTTTTATTTAATAAAAGTATTCAACGATTAACTTGCAAACTGTTGATTTGTTCAAGATGGATGACAGAGTCAGCTTGGTTAGATGATCCTCTTTCCTGAGCTAATCTGTTAATCTTATGAAAAGAACTTACGTACAATTTATATAAAAATATATAATTTAATTATTTTTTATTATAGAAAATAATTCAATACTTATACGATAATTAAACATGTATTTAAGAAATGCATCCTATATTAGTAGTTTAATTTTCATATATGAACCATGTAACGATTTTTACATTGTTAATTCATTATAAATCATTCTAAAATATCACTTTTAAGGGCACACAATATTATAAAAGTAAACAAACTTATTATATATAACCATCTTTAATTAAATGATAGCTGAGTACAATTTTTTACATTGTTAATACTTTTAATTAAGTTCGTTTGAGTTACTGTCGATCTTAGGCCATATGTTACCAACTGGACAGGCTTATTGAAATTCAGGAACAGCACAAGATCAGAATATATATGTGTGTGTGTATATATATATATATATATAAAACGTACATTAACAATATGATTATGTTTTTACAAAAACTGCATGCTGGTATTTTTCACTTACATTATGAATTAATAACAATTAAAAAAAGATAGAACAATGTTAAAGTAAAACAGAGGTAATTACGTAGGTGCTAGGAATTGCATACAAAAGACCATAACCTACAAGATTTTGTTGTTGAGTAATAATACCCAGAAATCACACAACAATCAAAATAGGAAGGAGAGTAAAGGAAATAAGAAAATAATACACAGAGTTTATTCTGATTCACCCAATATGGATTACTTTCAGCTATTCGCTATATTTTCTCACACACTCCTACAATTACACTCAAATTACAAGGAAATATATAGATTTAAAAATTCTAAGCACCGTAGTTATTCATGAAACCAAACTCAAACTACAAATAATAAAACACGAGATTAACAACAGTATGAATCACATCCAACATTTGTGATAATTGAAATTGATATGCTTTGTAGCACCCCAAAAAGGTATAAGATTTGATTTAATTTTGTAGTGATTTTTGTGAGGAACAAAAAAGTGTTCAACAATTGAAGGTAAAATCAGGAGTATGACGTACTGCAGGAAGAAAAGGTTATATTTTAGTGTTTTGGTAGTAGTGAGAATGGGAAGATTTGACGGAGCGGAAAGGAAGTGTCCAATATTTGATTTTTGTAAAGATGAGATTAACCCAATCACTATTGTGTCAAAGCATTGTCACTAACTTTTCTTTTTCACCTGCTCCTTTTTTTTCCTGATTTCATTCGTACTCTCAGCACATGCATGTATAGCTAGTACGTGTACTATAAATGATCTGATATATAGTTCTAAATAACATGATATATAGGGATGTAATGGTGTCAGAGTTCGGTTTTGAAAACAAAAATCAAATAAAGTAGAATGCAATGGACAATGTAGTTCACCAATGTATTTAGACAGGTTTCTACCTAATGAAACATATGATGTGGTTAATTTGATTTGTTGACATCATATATAACTTTTAACATGATATATATAAATTACATTTTAGACATCAAATTAAAATTAAGATATATTTTGTAATATAATTTAATATAAATATAATGTCATATTGTATAAAATATTTATTTTTAAATTAAAAAAATTTTACTCTTAATATGTAATTATTAAAAAAAAGTATAAACTTTAAGAGAATATAAAACACCGAGTCAGATTGATATAACTTGAAATTTAACTTTTTTTAGGCAAAATAACTTATACCATTTCATTCATAATAAAAATTTAATATAAGTATAAATGAAACAATGGTATTTAACATCCAAGAAAAGTGTCAAATAAAATGCATCCCAAGTTGAAATATCGCAAAAATGAGAATTTTTTTTTACTCCCTTGCAAGAACATGACATGATTTGTTTGTCTTTGAATAAAACACACTTTTAACGTGAAATTTAACTTGAACATTAGAGATAATTTCTAAAAAAAATTTTAACACATTGAAATTAACTTCAAACCAAGTCAGACTACCTGTAGTTAATTACGATTGATGAATAAAAAGATTTTTTTCGTGTCTCGGTCCCTAGATTCGACATGCTATAAATTAACCTTTACACCAACAAACTTAATACTTACTTATAGTAATATGAGATGTTGGAGTATTATATTAGCTTATATTGGTGACAAATTATATGTATGTGTTGCTTAAAATGTTAGGTCACCTCTTATGTGTCCAAATAAAATATCAACGGTAGAGGATCATATCATGTTGGATCGGAGTATCAATAAAGTTTTACCTTTGATAAATTGGAGAAAATAAATATCAGCATTGTTGAGTATATATATAATGCTGTCTTGATTCCTAAATGAAATGATAAAGCACATGTTTGATTAATATAGTAAAAAAAAAAGTTGCAAAATTGTAAAGAAAACGAAACAAAGGGAACAAACAGAGAACATGGACAGGTACGTGTTCTCAAGCTTGAGTGAAGAAAATGTGAATTCATGTCTTCTTCACAGATGTGTGTGTAACCTGCACGAAAAGAAACTCTTATGTGTAAATTAACTGCAAGAAAGGAAACACGGTTGGCGCTGCAGGTTTTATGCAAATGGGAAATTGCATGGCATGGCATAGGCAAATGCAAAAAGGTTAATATTTTTTGTCATAAGAAAACACGCAGTTTGCGCTGCAGGTTTTGTGAAAAAGGGGAATTACATGGTATTAGGTGGATATATATGTTTTTTGTTGGAATCTAGTAAACTCTAGCTGCTCATGGTCTATAGAGTTGTTGGTTATTTGTTGTATATAAGTTATATTTATTTTATAAGCAAAAGAAACTTAATTAGAGTATTAAGGGTAGTCTAATTGAATACAAAACCCAAAAACTCAGTAAAGAATACAGTTACCTGCATGCGTCCTATTGGATTGATGATACATCCATCTGCAAAAGTATATATTTGAGACCCCCTCCTCCACCACCTTGTAGAAAGCCATCCCCATAAACTAACCTTTACAAGATCGATCAAGTGAATTAGATCAAAATGGAAGACTACTATATTGAGTTAAATTTTCTCATAAATCCTTGTCGGTTACAATTAATTATGACATTTTATTTTGAAAAAACAAATTATTTTTATGATTCATTTGATGGTATTTAAGCCCACTAACAATCTGATTAATGGTAATTAACTTTGGACACCTATTTTTTTTTTTTGGAACAGCCAAAACAATTATATTAATATGAGAAAGCACGTACAGTATATGACACAAGGAGTGGCATCAACCATGCAGAGTGACTACAAAGTTGAAAATATAAGTGCCCCTACATGTATTGATACAGCCCGGTCGTGACAGAGACCCATTCATATAAGTTTAGAGAAAATATAGGATTTCGTATCACAATCCCAACTTCATCGTTTCTGTTATCTTATTTCCCGAAATCCATAATATCCACAACACGGATATGGATACTTCGACATAACTGATGTCTAAAATATGAGAAATGGGCCATTGCATACAAACACAAACAGATCGATTCTAATAAAATGAAATATGAATAACATAAACAGATAGATTCTAATAAAATGAAATATGAGTAACATATAAAACATCTAAATGATAGTATATTCATTTTTTTAAACTAACCTTCTATGTTTTTTTCAAGTGACTACTTAAGTGTTTAAACTAACACAATATAATTTTGAATCGGATATCTAATAAGAAGTGTTAGGCAAGTGTTGGTTTCGAAAACGTGTCTGATATAACAACATTTCAAACAAGAGAAGTATTTATACTTCATAACTAGAGGGTAATGCAAGAGGAGCAACATGAAGTTTAATAGGACCATGCGACGTTTGTGGTTGCCAAATGAAGTGCAAAAGTTTTATCTATATATCAAAATGTGTTGAGAAAAAGATACAAATTTCCCCTTTCAGGACCTGTTATGAATGGTCTTGCACAAGTAAAATACTTTATGTACAAACAATAATTATGCAAGCAACACAACACAATTTTTAACGTGAAAAACCTTCTCAATGTGAGAAATAAAAATCACGGGACCGAGCTCGGAGTCCACCCAAATTCTTCACTATCAATAAAGTGAGATTACAAAAGGGTTCCAACAACCATTACAAGCAACAAACAACTTCAACAAAAGTTGTACCAAAGCATCACAAGAGGCAAACATACAAAATAGGCTTTGGTACGAAATTAATTTCTACCACCAGAAATAACAACTAACAAATCCCAACGATCAAATTAACTTATTGAAAGAGAGGAACACACTGACTAAATTTGAGTACAATCCAACGGTTAAACAAAGAGATAATCATTTCTCAATATCACTGCCCGAAACAAGACAAAACAGAGTAGGAAATGTTTAAGGGGTCGCAACCAATAAATTGAAGTAACACAAAGAAAATGTAAACGGAAAAGTTATAGTTAGTTTCCTCTATGCTATTGTTTGCTATCTTATGTTATTTTCTGTGACTAGTCCCATGTAGCGATAATTACTAGCAGCCATGTAACAGCACACTATATGTGCAGATGTATCATCCACTGGTATTAACGAGAATCATTCAATCGTGTTCAGTATTTTTAATTTTCTCTCCATAACATAACTTTCAATCTCTTTTCTCTTCATTCTTCATCAACTGCCGTATATCTTCAGAAAAACATTTGAAGAAATTATATGAACAAGTGCTCTCCGGTTCACACGTCAAGGTGTAGGCTTCATACTTTTGTGCCATGTTCATATGTAGGAAAAAAAAGTGTAATCAATTCTGATTTCTGACGAATATTGTTGTTCCTTGTTCCTTTTGTATCTCTTTCCCTGAAATTCTTATGATTTTTCTTGCGGTGGCCCCCGCTGTTGTTCATAAAGATAAACCCAAAATGACAATGCTCTCCTCAGGGGACATGATCCTGACAACAATTTCTAAGCAGGCGCAGCCTCGGACAAATGGTTGCATTCAATTATTCAAAGTCAACTCTAAGTCGAGCAATGCCGTGACAAATGTGTGGCACTCTCAATGGGGCAAAGCATCGAATTCTATGCTTATGAGTGTTGTAGTCAAGCTGGTGATTGAGAATAAAAGGGTGGCCAACTAGCATGTTAGCCACAGAACTTAACAAAAGTTCAGTTTCTCATACATCTCAGAAACAAACTTTTCATCTCTCAAAAATACTACCCATTAACTAGTTAGCTCATAACTGAGTTTATATATTTTCGTCTGCAGAGTATGCGGCTTTTTGTTTCTAATTTTTATGGCACCACTTTTCTTGTTATTTATGGTGTGGTTATTATGGGGATTGTATTGGATTTAGAAGCCATGCCTACACCATCAAAGCTTCAATTGGAAGCAAATGCTATACTAAAGAGTGGATGGTGGAATCTATCACAATCAGATACCCACAATATCTGTGTGTGGGATGGTATATCTTGTAATGATGCTGGAAGCATAACTAGAATCACATACTCGAATTCTACAGTAGGGATTCAATTTGCAACACTAAACCTCTCAGCTTTCAAGAATTTAGAATGGCTAGAGGTCTCACGAAGTGGGCTAAGAGGGACAATCCCACCCGAAATTGGTAATCTTCCCAAACTCACTCATCTCAATTTGTCTAGCAATTACCTTGATGGTGCCATACCTCCTTCACTGGGAAATCTTATCCTATTAGAGAGCCTAGTCATATCTAGCAACAGCATTCAAGGTTGCATTCCTCGTGAATTGGTGTCCTTGAAAAATCTTACTGTCTTAGATTTATCTCACAACAAAATCAATGCAACCTTCCCCATTTACCTTACAAATCTCACAAAATTACAAAAGCTTGACATATCCCACAATCTACTCGTTGGTTCCCTAGAACCCTTGTCAAGCAATGCACGGCTAACCAACATCGACCTCAGTCACAACCTCATTGGTGGTGAGATACCACCAGAGCTTGGATATTTTCCATCCTTAGAAATTCTGGAACTAAGCTACAATAAACTTACCGGAAAGGTTCCTCTGTCTCTGCAAAATGTCTCTTATGTGAACATGTCCTTCAATCATTTGAAAGGAACCATTCCAGATGGTTTTCCTCCATATGCGCTAATAGGCAACAAGGGTGTATGTAGTGATATAGAGGATATCCAAGCCAGATTCCATTTCATGTCTTGTCCTCTTAGTTTTTCTGACTATCTAATCATCGTAGTAATCATGGTTCCGATCTTAGTAATCATCATTTTTATAGTCGGTACTGCAAACTGTTACGTTAGGCTCGTTGCGAATCATGCAAAGATAATGGTGACCCCCTGGAAAGGGGACTTGTTCTGTATATGGAACTATGATGGAAGCATAGCCTATGAAGACATCATTAGAGTAACTGAAGACTTTGACATGAAATATTGCATTGGGACAGGAGCATATGGGAGTGTTTACAAGGCACAATTACCATGTGGCAACATTGTTGCCTTGAAAAAACTCCATGGCTTTGAAGCAGAGGTGCCGACTTTTGATGAGAGTTTCAGAAATGAGGCCAAAGTATTATCAGAAATAAAGCATTGAAATATCGTGAAGCTCTATGGATTCTGCTTTCACAAAAGAATCATGTTTTTGATCTATCATTACATGGAGAAAGGAAGCTTGCTTTCTGTGTTGTTTGATGATGAGGAAGCAATGGAATTGGATTGGAGAAAGAGAGTTAACATCGTGAAAGGCACTGCACATGCTCTGTCATATCTTCATCATGATTGCACCCCTCCAATAGTGCACAGAGACATATCAGCCAGCAATGTCTTGCTTAACTCAGACTGGGAGCCTAGTGTTGGTGACTTTGGCACCGCTCGATTCCTCAGCCTCGATTCATCAAATCGAACTATAGTTGCAGGAACCATTGGATATTGATATGCATCCAGCATATGGTCCTTTCCAAGCTCCTCAAAGCCAAAATCATTGATAAATAGCGTAGAATTGCATATAATCATGTTAAATGTTGATGATTCCATTCCTTTCCAGTATTGTGCTAATTTGAACATAATTATTAGCAGGAACAAGCATAACTCAAGAATTGGAAGATGGGCAAGCCACGCCCCAGGCGTGGGAACCCACGCCCCAGGCGTGGGAAGATGTCTAGAAGTGCAAATCCCACTGGAATGCCACGCCCCAGGCGTGGAGTCTCACGCCCCAGGCGTGGGGTGCCTTCTCTAACTGCTACCTTCTCTGGAAGTCCACGCCCCAGGCGTGGGAAGCCACGCCTCAGGCGTGGGAAAGTGCCTACAATTGCTGGATCCTCTGCCAAGCCACGCCTCAGGCGTGGGAAGCCACGCCCCAGGCGTGGGACTCTGCAGCTTGTGATTTCTGAAGTTTTTCAGGGGCAATTTGGGAATTTCATCTCCCATCTTATAAATACCTTCATCCTCAGACTTCAAAGCACGATTTTGGAGGGAGATAAACACTACACTAGGGTTTAGAAGCTTGGGCATCCTTAGCTTAGGGTTGAGGTTGAAGATCAAAGTGGAACTCCTCCTTCTTCATCTTCTTCCTCTTTGCTTCTGCTAGGGATGATTCTTTTTGTAGCTCAACCAACCATTATGAGGTTTGGCTGAGCATTTATTGTAGTTAGGGCCAAAGCATTTAATGTAAATCTCCTTGGAATGTATTGAATGCTATTGTTCATTTATTACAAGTTATTTTACTGCACTTTATACTTATCTTTCTTTCTCTTGCCTAGACTTAGCTAACCTAGGTAAAAGCTTAGAGCTTAAGTTCACAATAGACATATTGGGGCTTTAGTTTCAGACCTAAGTGTAGTAACTTGCTAACATTACCTAGGAATGGGGGTGGGTGCTTGCAACTTTACTTGTTTATGTGTTTGCCTAATGCTTAACTTGCTTAAGATCACTAAGAGATTAGGGTTGGATGGTGAGTTAAAGAACTAAGTGGCGAGACATCCAAGCTTAGTCAATATAAGAAAAACACATTAGTTGAATAGCTTGGATAATAGAATATAGTAGTCAATATCATTCCATAGAGAGGCACATTGAATGTGGGTTGCCCTAGCTACATTTTCCCACTTATTGTCATTTCTTAAATCAATTGTTGATATTAGTTTATGTTCACGCTTATTTCTCGTTTACTTCATACACACACAACAACAATCCTATTCGTTTCATTTATTGTCCAACTTATCGATTAGGTTTATAATTTAATTGGTCAAACAATCCTCGTTGGGAACGACAAATCCCGTATTTTCACTTTATTACTTGAGCGACCGGTATACTTGCCGAGAGCGCAACAGATATATAGCTCCAGGTAAACTATTCACATTTTTTCATTTAGACTTCATATTTTGGTTCCTTTCCCTATTATTACCTATGTTCTCTACTTCATATGATTTGATGCAGTGCATCCCTAATCAATTATAACAAGCAGATGCACTAGTTTTGAATATTGAGTGCATACAAATTGTAGATTTTAATTTCAACTATTTTTCATTTGATTTTTGAATGTGCTCGTGTTAATGTTTTAAATTAATGCAGAGCTTGCGTATAGTATGGTTGTGAGTGAAAAGTGTGATGTTTATAGCTTCGGAGTGGTCGCACTTGAAACTTTGATGGGAAGGCATCCTAAGGAAATACTATCGTCACTTCAATCAGCTTCTACGGATAATGGCATCACATTATGCGAAGTATTGGACCAACGCCTCCCACAGCCAACAATGTCAGTTTTACTGGACATAGTTCGTGTTGCCATAGTGGCATTTGCATGCTTAAATCCCAACCCTTCCTCCCGCCCAACAATGAAATGTGTCTCACAATGTTTTCTTACTCAGATCACACCATTAAACATTCCCTTGCGTGAAATTTCATTGCAGCAGCTCATGGGTCAAGAGTTCAAGGGTCATTTAAATGTGTGAACTCCTGAAATCTTCTAATTGAAGTTATATCAAATCAGCATTCAATAAAAACTGTAACGATTCTCAATAGTTTCCCTTATGTGTATTTTGGTCATGTTACAGTTCTGTAAAAAAGTTTCAAATATATTTTAGTCATATGCATTTCATTACAATTCCTTTTCTTTACAGTTGTTAAAAATAGATGGAAAGTTTGTATCACCATCCGAGAGTAAGCAGATGGTGATAGGTGGAAATTTTCGCCTATTTTCTAATGGAATGAATAGAAATGTAGTAAAACTTACAACTTTATAATGTTTAGAGACTTTCTGGTGACTCTTCAAAATAGCATCATATAAGCAATGAATTTTTTTGATAAACACGAAAAACGTTTGTGGGAAGGCTACCATGGAAGGTGAGCCATAAAAAGTGGAGTATGTTTTCTGGTTATGGAAGTTTCCAGACCCAGGGCCAACTAACTCGCTCAGAATTTGATGATGGATTCCCAGCAATGAGCCATTTGAAGGCAGAATTAGAAGTATAGAAACCACCTCCCCCAGGAGGCCAAACCACAATATCCTCGGCTTCTCCATTAAGAACATGGCTATGGAAGGTTGCACGCATTTAAGGATCAATAAGGCTTGCCACATCAAGGTTCCATTCCCCGTCTTGATAAATATCGCACAGCTTCAGTTTCATGTCTTGGATCTCCACTAAAGGAACACACTGATATAAGTAGTCTCCTTCACTGGACCATTTCTCGAACCAGACTGATACATCACCACGTCCAATCCGAATTTGGAAACCAGTCCTCAAATATTCAGTGTTCTTATAGATGGACATGAAAGTATATGATGGTCCATTGGGCACGCATGGGTGCTGTGAGAATGGATGCTCTCCCTAGATACTTCCCTTGTAACAATTGAACCCATAGTTTCTAATGAGAGTTATTCCCAACCCAAATAAATTTCCTAACAGTGGAATCAATCCTATCACACACACCCTCCGGATACCATAAATTTTGCATGGAATAAATTGGCACGGATGACAGGACAGATTTTGGTGAAGTGACTCTTCCAGGTGTAGTCAAGAGCTTCATTTTCCACCCCGCTATTCTGGAATTGATCCTAAGACAAAGTTGAAGTCTGAGTTTTTCACCTTCCCTCTCAACATTGGAAAGCCCAAATACTTCCCTATCCGTCTTGTGTGATTGAATTGAGAAATATCTGGAAACTTCCTAACTTTCACATTTGAGAGATTGTTAGAGGACATGAATTTGGATTTGGAAATGTTTACCTTGAGACCCGAAGCAAGACAAAAGGCATCAAGGACCTCCTGCACCAATTTTATTTGAGAAGTTTTTGCCTCAGTAAGGAGGAGACAGTCATCTGCAAAGAATAGATGAGAGATAGGTGGAGTATTAGCCTTTATCTTCACCGGTAACCACCTTTTCTCTTGCACTAGCTGCTGAATCAAAAGTGACAGCTTCTCCATGTAGAGCACAAATAAATAGGGTGACATGGGATCTCCTTGCCTGAGACCTCTGTTAGCAGCAAAGCTGTCTAACTTTTTCCCATTCCATCTGAGAGTGAGCTTGGTAGATGTTGTGCAATTCATAATGAGAGAACCAATAGTTGGTGGGAATCCAAACTCTGTCAGAGTCAATCATAGAAAACTCCAATCGACTCTATCATATGCCTTTTCAAGGTCAACTTTGAACATGACAAAGGCCTTTTTCCGTTTAATTTGTTCTTGTTATGCATGTGATGAACTATCTCTTGACAGATCAAGGCATTATCAGAAGTACCTCTTTTGGGGATGAAGCTGCTTTGTAGTGGACCAATAAGGCTGTCCAAGTAGGGACGAATTCGATTGACCAACACTTTAGAAATAAGCTTAAAGAGGACATTGCAAAGACTAATTGGCCTGAAATCCTTTGAAGAGGTTGGCGCATCAATCTTAGGAATAGGGACAATGAGTGTCTCTGCAAGACATGGGTCAAAGTATCCTATAGAAAAAGCTGTAGACACCATAGCTCCAACATCCCTGGCAAGGAGGTCCCAATATGTTTTGAAGAAAATTGGTTGGAAGCCATCCACAATGGGGCTTTATATGAACTCATTCCAAACATAGCAGCCTTCACATCATCCATAGTCACAGGTTGAGTCAGGGATTGGTACAAATCTCTTCAATTGGTTGAACAATAGTGCGCGTAAGTTGTGTCTTCCCAAAAAATATATGCGTGAGTTGTTATAAACTTCTTGATACTTATTTAGCTTAACCATTTAACAAAACCAAACTTGTTATTTCACTTGGAATAATTCAAATTTCATACAACATGGAAACATTTGACATTGGCAAGAACACGACCAACACACACCTCATGCAACAAAGCACCTAAAGGCTAAAGTCGACCCTCAATGAATCAACATCATCCACACTCACCACTTGAACCGTCTCTAACTCACTGGGCTTACAACGAACTATCCCAATTCTCAGGAAACTCATCAAGGCAATGTCATGCCACTGAACCACCATTACACCATATAGATGAACTTTGTGTTAGGATAAACGTTTAAATATTGTTTTATGTAGTTTGAATTTTAAAAGGAGTAATATAGATAGATAAGATATGAGGAAAGATAAGATATGAAAAGAGATATTATAGAAAGATATTAGGAAAGATATTGTTTAAATTTGAATTTGAATTGTTTTAGGTTTAGGGTTTTGTTGCTTATAAATAGCACATTATGTAAAGAGTTCAGTGTGGCTTTGGCAGACTATTATCAATAAAGAAGAAAATTTTCGTCCCCAGTAAATTTGTGTGTGTTTGTGTTTGTGTGAGTGCACCAATGAGTGTGTGTGTGAGAGAGAGGGCCTAAAATATCACAACCAGTGAGAGTCTGTGATATCACTTTGCCTCTATCCCAATTTTACTTCCGGAAACTAATTAAACTCCGGAATAGGTTAAAATTTTAATATTTCCGGAACAATTTCTGAAAGAGTTAGGAATTTAAGCTATACAGGAATTTAGTTTCTAGAAAAGGATAATATTGGAGATTTATTTTAAGGGGAATGCTCTTAGGTATTGGGGGACTGTATATAACAATTGTCATGGTTATAAATATATGTAATTTAGGATAAATATAAGTTGCGGTAAAAACAAAGGTTAAATTTTTTAAGTTAAAAGAATAAAAGAGTAAAACTGGAGAAGTCCAAAGCTAAAAGTTCTCTTCATTCGGAGCAAAAGCAATAGTGCAACACTACCATGTCATTGCCAAATGAAATGCAAAGGTTTGATCTATATATCAAGACGTTTAAGGGGGCGAGCAAATTCACCATATCAACTAATCAATTGAAGTAACACAAAGAAAGTGTAAATGGATAAGTTAGTTATAGTCGGTTTCTTTTAAACGTTTTTTTATTTTTAATAAATATTTGATTTGTGCGTTTATCATCTAATAAATTTTTATTTTGTATTGAGTCTTTAATAAAATAATAATTTTATTTTTACCTTTAATATTTTGTTTAAAAAAATCTATGATAAATCAGCGAAATTTGTATTTGTTTATTGACAAATTCACAAAATTTTCTAATTTATTAAAAACTAAAAAAAGTGTCAAGGATAAAAAATAAAATTGTATAAAATAAAAATAAGATATTTATTAAAAATCAAGAATATATTTAAGTTTATTAACTATTGTTTGGTATCTTTTCTAATATTGGGTTCATCTATTATTGACCTTTTAACTTAGATTAAAGGTGTTGTTATTGATGTTGATGTTTAACTATGTTTGTTATCTTTTGTTATGTTCTATTACTACTGGTCACCATGTAGCAATAATTATTATATAAATGTATGCTCAAGTTGTATCAGTCTCTTTAATCCTTGTTCATTTACAGCTCCGATACGATTAGAAACCTCGAAGAAATTATACGCACCAGTGCTCCTTGATTTTGTACAACATGGTGTAGGCTCCAATGAGTCTTCTCATCCCTTGTTCCCTTCTTATCACACTTTCTGTAAAATTCCTAAGGATTTCTCTTAGGACCTAAAATTGTGGTGGCCCCTCCGGGACTTGATCAGTAACAACAATTTCTAAGGATTCTTATTCATGATGGAACATGTTAGTGATAGTCTAAGCAGTCGCACCCACGCAGAAATGCTTGCATTCAATTCTTCAAAGTTGACTTCGAGTCAAGAATGCCGTGACAAATGCGTGGCACCGTCAATGGGGCAAAGTGTTGAATTCTATGTTTATTGTTGTTGTAGTCAAGCTGGGGTGGGAGAATAAACGAGTGACCAACTAACATGTTAGTAACACAACATAACAGAAGTTCAGTTTCTCACAAATCTCAGAAACAAACTTTTTACCTCTGTAAAATACTATTAACTAGTTAGCTCAGCCAAGTTTAAATATATTCCTCTGTAGAGGATGCAGCTTTTTGTTGTGGCCACTTTTCTTGTTATTTATGGTATGGTTATTATGGGGATTGTGTTGCAGATAGGAGCTGTACCTGCGCCTGCACCTGCACCTGCACCTGGACCATCAATGGAGGCACCTGCACTTGCACCTGCACCTGCACCACCACTGGAGGCACCTACACTTCGACCTGCACCTGCCCCTGCACTTGTACCATGGCTATGTCCATCGGAAGCAAATGCTATACTCAATAGTGGATGGTGGTATCTATCACTGTTAGATTCACATATCTGTTTGTGGGATGGTATATCTTGCAATGATGCTGGAAGCATAACTGAAATCTCATATCCGTATACTAAAGAAGGGATTCAATTGGCAACACTAAACCTCTCTGTTTTCAGGAATTTAGAAAGGCTAGAGATCTTCGAGAGGGGACTAGAAGGGACTATC
>CM023958.1:36683868-36724994 GCA_013407115.1 Glycine latifolia
CCTCCTGAAATTGGTAATCTCCACAAACTCACTCATCTCGATCTGTCCCTCAATTCTCTTCATGGAGAGATACCTTCTTCATTGGGAAATCTTACCCAATTAAAGAGCCTAATCCTCTCTAACAACCACATTCAAGGTTTCATTCCTCCTGAAATTGGTAATCTCCACAAACTCACTCATCTCGATCTGTCCCTCAATTCTCTTCATGGAGAGATACCTTCTTCATTGGGAAATCTTACCCAATTAAAGAGCCTAATCCTCTCTAACAACCACATTCAAGGTTTCATTCCTCCTGAATTGTTGCTCCTGGAGTATCTTACTGAATTAGATCTATCTCACAATAAAATCAATGGTGAAATACCATCAGAGCTTGTAAATTTGCCAATTTTATACAGGCTGGATCTAAGCGATAATAATCTAACCGGAACAGTTCCTTTCTCTCTGCATTATGATTTAGATGTGAACCTTTCTTTCAATAATTTGAACGGTCCCATTCCATATGATTTCCCTGCATATGCAGTAATAGGTAACCAGGGTGTATGTAGTAGCACATCCTATATCCAAGCCAGATTCCAATTCCACCCATGTTCAGCACGCGGCAACAAAGTATTGCACAATCTGTTGGTCATAGTTCTTCCTATCCTCATTTTTCTAATGATGGCCCTCTTGCTATTTCTGTGTCTGAGACACATTCGCATTGCATTTAAAAAAAAACATGCCAAAATAACACCAGCCACTAAGAATGGGGACTTGTTCTGTATATGGAATTACGATGGAAGCATAGCCTATGAAGACATCATTAGAGTAACTGAAGACTTTGACATGAAATATTGTATTGGAACAGGTGCCTATGGGAGTGTTTATAAGGCACAATTACCAAGTGGAAAGGTTGTTGCCTTGAAAAAACTTCATGGCTTTGAAGCAGAGGTCCCAGCTTTTGATGAGAGTTTCAAAAATGAGGTCAATGTATTATCAGAAATCAAGCATCGGCATATTGTGAAGCTCTATGGATTCTGCTTGCACAAAAGAATCATGTTTTTGATCTATGAGTACATGGAGAAAGGAAGCTTGTTTTCTGTGTTGTTTGATGATGTGGATGCAATAGAATTTGATTGGAAAAAGAGGGTTAACATTGTGAATGGCGCTGCACATGCTCTGTCATATCTTCATCATGACTGCAACCCTCCAATTGTGCATAGAGACATATCAGCCAGCAATATCTTGCTTAACTCTGAGTGGGAACCGAGTGTTGGTGACTTTGGAACAGCTCGATTCCTCAGCCTTGATTCATCCAATCGAACTATAGTTGTTGGAACCATTGGATATATAGCTCCAGGTAAATCATTCTCAACCTTCCTTTTTTCTTGGTTCCTACAGCTCTTTTCCCTATTTCCTCTTAATTCAATATGCAGTTGGACTAGTTTGTTATGCTGTGTTTATATGAAATTTAGATTTTGTCAAATATTATTAGTTTATGATTGTTTCCTTTTTTAGCATTAAATCTGCTGTTTTTTATATGATCAATGCAGAACTTGCCTTTACAATGGTTGTGAATGAAAAATGTGATGTCTACAGCTTCGGAGTAGTGGTGCTCGAAACATTGTTGGGAAAACATCCTAAGGAAATGCTGTCATTACTCCAATCAGAATCTTCTTGTAGCATTACATTATATGAAGTATTGGACCAGCGCCTCGTAGCACCAAATATGGCAGATTCATTAGACATAGTTCGTATTGCCATAATAGCATTTGCATGCTTGAATCCCAATCCTTGTTTGCGGCCAACAATGAAACAGATCTCTCAGTGTTTTCTGACTCAGCCAACTCAGTTAGCCATTCCTTTACGTGAAATTTCGTTGCAGCAGCTCAAGAATCAAGCGCTCCAATTATTTACAATTGTCAACTCCGTGTAGAGAAACTTCAAATTGCAGTTGATTGTCGCTATCATTTATTAAAGACTTTGTCCAAGTATATTTCCACAAGGCTAACAAAAATAAATACTGCAATAGCACTTCATAGAAAAAATCACCAACAAAACATTATTATTGGTAGTCTAAACAAAAGAACTATAAAAATAAAACATAAATGGCTTATGTCAACAATTTCATTGTTTTTTTAGGCTAAAAAAATAATGAAATTGTTGACATAAGCTAACCTAAAAAGAACAATAATAATTAGTTATGGCTGCGGTTCTTTTGTTTAAAATGCTAATAATATATTTTGTCAGCGGTTTAACACAGAACTGCAGAGATAAGTCATTTCTATTTTTTGTTTCAAACCTCTTGCTTCTGTAGTTTATTTTTCAAGATGGTAAAATGTAGCATTAAACCACAAACAATTTTGTTTTCAGGTGTGGTTAATTGGTTCAAAATTAATTCTATCAAAATTAATTTTATCTAATTTTAAAACAAACTTTAAATCATATTTCTTAGCAATTTAGGATGAGTTCGGAGCACTGAATAGGTGTAAAAGTGGGATAGGCCACTTGTCAGGGACGTATAGTCCAATTTATTTAAAACTGACTCAGTTTAATTAATAAAAAAGTAAAACTCAAACTAAAAAAAATTAGTTGGATAGGACATGTCATAGGTCTTAAAAAAGACTTATTAGACCTAACTTATTTAATAACAATTTTTTAATGAAAAAATATGATCATTAATATGATATAATATTATAATTATCTTAATTAAATTGTTTGATTTGATATATATATATGACTCTAACAGATTATAAGTTAAGTAATAAAAAGTAACCATTGGCATCAATTACATAAAATAGCTTTCATTATTGTGGCAAAATAAACTATTTTTTTAGGGGAGGCGAAATAAATTGTTTATGTGCATAGGGAGGGAATATTCTGTAGATAAATTAACATAGATGACAAAGGATATATTTATATGCACTAAATAGGCCTTTAAATGGCGAATTACGGCGGATGAGGAGAGAAAGGCGAGGAAGTCATGAAGTCCCAAAAATTTTGGTGGATTGGGAGGCATGAAATAGGGTTGCGATTTTGAATTTTTAGGTGGATCCTACGGACAAAATCTTCCACGCAAATATGAGAAGAAGCCCGTGGAAATTTTTTTGTTTTGTGTGCAGCAATGTGCTTTCCGTAGCTGGCATGCCATTGGTTGGTTTGCCTTGTCCTTGTCCATTGAAGGGTACCTTGGTTTTTTATATTCTTTTATTCAATATTACTTTTCTTCTTTTCATGCAATATTATCCTACACAATGTTTCTTATGAGTATTTTTTAATGGGAGTATTTACATGAACTATGCACGTCTCTGCGGCGGAATGGTTTCTTAAAAAAAAAAAAAGTACATCCTATATAAATATTTTGTTCTTAACAATAAAATATTATTATTCAATATCAACCATTCATCTAAAAAAAGGAAAAATAATGAGAAGAAAAATAAGATAAAGATCAATAAACCATCTTATGATGGTGGTTGCACGAGGAAGATTTCGGACAACTTAATCACAAAAAATACTACATAGACCACAAAAAATTAATTAAAAAACTCAAGGAAGAACTTCTCATTAAAGATGTTCTTATATATAATATAATACAGTATATTTTCCATGTAAATATAAATATATATATATATAAATTAATAAAATTTAAAATAGTGTAAAAAAAGAAATATCAAATATGATTTCATTATAAACTATATACTGTTCAAATTTATCCAATATATAGTATCAAATTACAACACCAATAAGTTGATGTTGCAACTGTTCCACACGGATTATCTCTTCTTATAGGATTAGCTGTGGGCTCACCATCCTCTTCTCCCTGGTGTTGGTACGTAGTGGTACTGCTTTATAAACCACCAGCTAGATTTGCTCATTTTTCAGCCCATAGATAAAATAGTTCACTGTACCCTTTCAATTTCCATTACACTGATTAGGTGAACTTTGCATGCATTTTTCCACAACATGATCTCAATCTCATGATTCCAAAGTACCAATATGAAATAAAATATATGCTTAAAGAAGGCAAAAAAAAGAATCCCATGCATTTTTAATTATTCATGATCCGCAGAGCTGGAAATCCATTTAGGAGGCACAAGTGCCATAACTCAGCAATATTAATATTTTTTTAGTTCAGCCTAACGTAAATATTATTTTATATTATTCTGCAATACAATAAATTATACATAGGAAAGAAATTGCACTGCTCAAAGTCCACCGACTCCTCATGACTTTATTAGCAGATTCAATTTGCTCAAACTTTATACACCAATTTACTGCACATAAATAAACTGAAAAAAAAAAACTGAAGAAAACAGATTGTATTATTTATCCTCATATCATATCCTATCATTAATTAATATCCAAAAATCATTTATATAGGGTCAATGGAAACGCTGGTGGTGCTGATCAGGCCAGGGCCAAAAGTTCTGTTGTGCATCAATGTTGTGAAACATGTTGCACAAGCCATCATCTTGAAGGAGTTGGATTATGCTGTGGGGCTTTAACGAATTTGGTAGTAGGTTTTTGATGTTATGAGAAGATATAGGACTGTTCAAACCTAGTGCTCTTGAGAGATCTAAATTTAGATCTGAGCTGTTATCACTGCCATTGCTCCATGAACCATCAGTTTCTTTCTTAAGGCTGATTATTCCAGCTTCACAACAATCCCTACTTTTTACAGCTTGTAACTGCAAACAACATATAGTAGGGGGCAAATTGTAATTAAAAACAAGTCAAGATTATCAAGTATCCATGCCTTTGGTACACAGATTCTGATGGGTGCTAAAGGCTTACTTGGATCTAGTGCGACTGTGTCTGTTGGTCATAGTAAAAATTAAAAGACATTGAAAACAAAAAGAAAAACATTAATTACTACGTACTCAGATGCAGATATGGGGTCTGACAGTAACACAGATATTCTTCACAAGAATGATAAACTTTAATCAAGTAAATAGTTAATTAATGTGGGAATCCACCACTTTATTAAAAAGTCACTAGTACATGTGTTATAGTATATAGTAATACAAAAAATGAAATGGATCAGTTTTAGAAGTAAATGAAATGCACCAAAACTCAAACAAGGAAAAGGGTGTTCCTCTTCTAGCTAACAAAAGTCAAACAAACATGGGTATGCTTTCTTTTCTTCTAACATGAAAATTTTCAATTTACAACCATTAAAGAAGACAGCACTGAAATTTCATATAGAACAATAAGGAGTAGAGAAACTTCCTACTCACAATATAACAAATTGAAAACAAGCAAGTCAAGGACGAGGATATGTAGAGAACAAAATTTAAATTTATATTAAAAAATGTAAAAGGAATGAGAAAACCGCATTCTTTTATTTTCAAACAACGAATTTTAGAATTGCAGCCCTATTCTGCTATCATGGTCCATATACAAATTAATGGCTAATTATTTATTTAATGAATATTGAATATATATATATATATATATATATATATATATATATATGAATCAAGATCAAGAACAACAATTTAGTAATAGATCCTGAACAATAAGTTCGTATTTATCCATTTTTCCAAAAACTTCAATCCTTTGATAAAAAAAGAAACCACCATGGAAAATTCAATGATTGATTTGAGCACAATAGATAATAATTAGCTTGAAGCAAGCTAGAACCATTAAATCATTAATTATTACCTCTGCCTGTAGTTTCTGGTTCCGAACCTTAAGAACATCATTATCAGCCTTGACTGCTTCAAACTGCTTCTTGAGGACTTCATATTCCTTCTCCAATTGCTTGGTTTTCCATCTGGCCCTTCTATTCTGAAACCATATGGCAACTTGTCTTGGCTGCAACCCCAAAGCCTTAGCTAACTGCACTTTCCTTTCTGGCTCAAGCTTGTTCCCCTGATCAAAACTCTTCTCAAGGACCTTCACCTGTTCTAATTTCAACCTCTTCTTCTTCTCCCCACACTGGAAGACCCCATCATCGGATAACTCATCATCTCCAGGTACTTCATTGCACTTGTTCTCAATGCCTGAAGACGACATGGACCGCTTCAACATGAAAGGCGCACCCCCTACGACATATAACACAAAATTACAATGTTGTGTAATCAAAACGAAAGAGTAAATAGTATTGTTTTCATCTGCAAATGTTAGCTTGTCAGAATGTTAACTTTTTTTGTTAGTAGAGGAAATCGAATTTGCAACCTTTCTTATCTTTTTTCTTTCTTAATTATCCAATTTATCTTATATTTCCATAAATAGTGTATGTACTAATAATATAAAGTTTTTATATTGTTATCCAATGATAAACAATAATGTATAGTAAGTTTATTATTTTTTCTGATCACTATCATAAGAGTCATATTAATAATAATTTTTGATTGATTAATTGAAAGTGTATAAAAATTAAATTTATTCACAAAGAAAATAATATATGTACTGATATACATATACACTGTTATCCAACTATAAACTGTCATATGATACGTTGGTTGATTTTTTTCAATGATTTTGAATTTTGAATAAATAATTCACAGCAGAAAATGAGAAAAAGATGATTGAACCTTGTAAGTGTTGGGGTGGCAAAAAAGGGAAGGCGTTGAGAGAGGTTGGAGGGAGGTGGTAGTGATCTTCTTCATGAGTAGTGTTAAACGTGAAACTGTGAGAAGGTGGGAAGGCCATGGTAGAATAAGATGATGAGATATGATAGTGATATCGTTCTCATGCAAAATGGTGTCTCTATCTCTCTCACTGTTTCGCTTTAAGGCTGATAACAGGGTTTGGCTTGCACTCTCATGATGACAAAAGTTTCAGAAAGGGAGATGATGATGTTGCTGTGTGCAGAGACTCAAGGACAACGAGAGAGAGAGAGAGAGAGAGAGAGAGAACGAGAGTTAGATCCCAGTTCGCATTTACTCTAATTAACTCTAACTTCGATATATACTGTAGACTTTTACGCTGTGTTCGGTTCATGCAATGGAAATAAAATGTCGAAGTCAGAAATGGCATTGGGGAATTTGGTACTAGTGAGTTTGAAGAGAGGCAATTGATTACCATCTTGTGGGGGTTCGGAGCGTCAGTTTCTGTCTTCAATTCGCAACATTTATTTTGAATAAAAAGAGTCGATTACTTCACTTAAATAATCATTCTTTATTTTTACCAATTTAATCGAGTATTTATGCATTATAATTGATTTTTATGGTTATCAGCACTAAGTAATTGATTATTTGTGTATCATAATCGATTTTGTGTGTCCATTTAATTCCCTCCTCCCTTGATAAAAAAAAAAATCTATTTTCTCTATTTCATTCATATCAAATAATTTTACATTATTGTTTTTACTCTATTTCTGGTGCATTTCTCTTAAAACAAACAACACAAGATATAACTTAATTTTTGTTTTATTTCTTCTTTTTCAAATTATTTATCTTTTATTTACCATATTTTCTCCTCTAAATCAAGCATCCACATAAGTATATCAATGATGCTTATTTATTTTACATCCCTTAAAAGCTTGTGAAACGAGTGAAAAAAAAATTCTAAGAGATGTTGTGATAAAAAAAAAAAAGTAATGCGTTTTAGATCAAAATTAGTTTTATTATTTACACTTCTATAAATGTTAATTTTTTTAAGGAAAAATTATTCATTTGTTTCTCATAATTGCAGAAAATTTATCTTAAGTTCTTACACTAAAAAATCATTATTTGTATTCCTTGTACAAGCATTTAAGGTTTCTTTTGATCTCTATCGTTACAAAATGACAAGGACTCAAAGGATAACTTGTGTAGTTCAAAGACCAAATCCTAAAGTGTTTGTACAAAGATTTAAAAAATAATAATTATAAAGACTTAAAAATGAAATTTGTTCAACTATAGGAACCAAATGAACAATTTTATTTTTTAAATATATATGATAGATTTTTCTTTGGTATGTCAAAATAAAATATAGAATCTACGTCACATTTTAAAAATTCGATAATCAAAACCATTTTTTACCAAATTTTGAGAGAATGTAAAATATATTTTATCTTAAATAAAAGAAAATAATAAAACAGAGAAGAGAGAGAATAATAATAACATAAAAAGAAAGCTGTGAAAAATCAAAATCTAAGTTCATAATTCTAAACTTACTAGAAAGTCTTAAGTAATTAATTTTGAGTTTGAAATAAGTTGGTTTCAAAATTAATTGAGGTATACAAAATTACAGAACCGAAATAATAATAATAAGATTACGTGTATTCATTATGTTGAAAACCACAATCTAAATCGGTTCTTTCAAAAAAACAGATGTGGTAAAAGTCCTATTTGCATCTGTTTTTTCAAAACAGCATCGAGGTGAATAGAACTACAACATCGGTTTAATAAGAACTGATGTTGTAAGTATTATCGGTTTTGCCGCAGCCCGATGTGGAGTATACTTCTTCCGCATCGGTTCAGTATTGTAGGTTTTAACTTTACCTACTTTTACGACGGTGTTTTTAGTAACCGATGTACGTTCATTCGACGCACATGCATCCTAGAAATCAAGTTTCGATTGAGATTTAATAGTGCTCTTGTATAAGCCCAGTATCCACTCGATCCACGTGTGGTGAGGCCGACCTGGCATGCAGCAACACGAAAATCAAGAACCCAAAGAGTAAAGGATTATAGAAAATATTAATCTGATCGTCAATAAGAATGAGGGTTATTAAGAACATACTTTTAAACAATAAGTTATAAGATTTCTTCCTAATTAAAAAGGAGAAGAGGAGAAAAGGAACAAAGACAAACTACAGGTTTAAATTTCTTTTACTAACAATTAATATTGATTGATAAAAAAATAAAACATACTTTTAAACACTTTAATTTTTATAACATTTTTTATTATTAATTAAAAATTCTAAATCATTAGATAAAAAGTGAAACTTGTATAATTTCATAGTTTTCAAGAAAATATATTTCAATAATGTGTTAAAAAAATCTGCTGTTACCAGCATTTTTCAAAGTATTAGTGAGGCACATGGAATTTGCATTTGGAATCAGAGTAATCTAAGCGAATCCGGAATCTGCTGGATATATATTGGCTATTTTCCATTGAAGAGATACCTGTACTGGGATTTTGGAATATATTCACTATGTGGTATTATTTCATTGGCCATTTATATGTATTGTCAGTTCTTTTAACTCTAGATGGAGAAAATTCTAATTTCATCCTCAAACATGCATGGTATACAAACAAGCTTAATTAAACATGTGGTTGCCAGAAATAACTAGCCATATGGACGTGGCCTCACATTACTTCGTGTGTGTTTAGATTTTTTTTTTTTTTTGATAAATTAAAATGATTTTGAATGCAATTAATTTATAAAATTGATTTTAGTTAAAATTAATTTTAAAGGAATGTGATTTGTGTTTAAATATTTTATTATAAAATTAAATTATGAGTGAAGTTTAGTATAAAATTTTATATAATTATATCTAACATAGAAACAACTCAAAACTATTTTAATTCGGAATCAATTTTAGAATAATAATCAGTTTTGAATTTTTTCTAATATAAAAATATATTCAAAATTAATTCTCCAACCACACACCAATTATCTCTAGAATGAAGAATCATTAAATATAGCTGTAAAAGCACAATAAGATGGTGAAAAGGAATAAGTTATAGATCTTCAAGAACCAACTAAAACCAAGGACATTTTTTTTTTATGTAGCAAAGTGTTAGCACCAAAACTTGAATCATTATTAATTATCTCATTCACTTTTACACAAGACAACAGCAAATGGGTGTCTTGATGCAAAAAAAAAAAAAAGGAGTTATGTGACAATATGGTTGGCCTCACAATCATATATCAAATTCATACCCCACCCCATATATTGAATGAAAATCACCAAACAAAACTAAGATAGTGAAAAAAGACAAGTGAATCTTTATGCATCAACTAAAATCAAGAACATCTTTTTTATGATACAATGAACTGCATGCTAATACAATGCCTGAATCATGATCGATAGTGATCACATTCACTTTCACAGGGATGACTTTAATTTACAAGGATGGGGGCAAAAGGGTATTCAAATGTACAAGAAAAATTGCATGGGATAAGAGTGTGTCGTTTATGCATTGATGAAGAAATCATTAGGTGCTTTCACTTTTTCAATGCTAAGCGTATCTATGGAACTGATGAAAGAGACCCACATTAGCATCATTTGCAATTACAATGTCACATAGATTTTTGTGCAAGTGATGATGATGATGGTGGTGGAAGGATGGGGCACGTAATGGGTATCATTAGCCATGGCCCCCACCATCTTTTTTGCTTAAGCTGGGCCTACAACAAAGCTTACCAATAGAAAATTGATGGCAAACAATTTGAAGTAAGGTGCAAATATATGTTAGTCCTTGTTGCTCTCTTAGTCTATAAATTAATTCATTAAAATAATTGTTCTGAATCTTCTTCACATGTTTTCCTGCTCCCATGTGCCTGTACCTGCAATTAATTTTTCCTCTCACATCCTTTCTTCTTTAAGCTGTGTTTGATTTAAAATATGAAGGAAGGAATTGGACAACAATTTTATACTTTTTTATATAAGACTCATATCTTTTATAATTATAATCTTATTTCAAAATAATTCCTTTTATTTTCATTTTTATATTTTCAACCTCTAAACTAAACATATTCTTTGTGTAGAATAATTTATAACATAATTATATTCAAATTATACATTTAATTACCCACAAGACAGTATATCGTCGACAACAATAAGTTCTAGAGTTCTACCATCCATGCACAAACTTGTCTACAATACATTAAAAAAATTATATATATATATATATAGCTAATTATTCGGTGCTTAATTTTGTAATAGTGGTGTATGTGTTTGAACGAGCTTAATTACATTATTTTTAGACTTATTTTATAATATAAGTACTCGTATTTAAGAAAACCTATGAAAAAAATAGTACGTGTATGTTATGTTTATAAATTTTTATTAGCATTTTCAATAAACCATCCAAGATTACTTACGAAAACAACTTAAAATTTCTATGAATAATGAACCAGTTTAACCATATTTTTCTCTTTGATTATAGAATAAATAACTTCTTATGCATAAGTGCTTATATGATAAGCACTTATTAAATAATCACTTCATTAAAATATGAACCCAATTGGAACCTAGATGTATAGAGATGAAAATAGAATACCACAGAGGTTTTTTTTTTTTTTTTTTTTGCTGAATGAATGCCACTTAGAGTAATTCTTGTCCTGTTATCTTTTTCATGAGATTTTTTGGTTAAATTTTACACTTGTATCTACTAACTTTTAATTAAATTTTAGCTAAGGTAGACCACATGTTTTTAGTCTGAAAAATAACTTTAAATTGGACGAGAATTCATACATTAAGAAATAATTTATATATTTAATTAAAATTAACAATTAATTGATTTTTATCTGAGAGAAAGTAACAGAAAAATTAGGGCTCTTGCAAAAAAAAAAACAAAAAAAAACTATTTTTTCCTCCAACAAGGTTCGAACTTCATTCACTATGAAAGAACACACTTTAATTATCACTATAATTTATAATAAAATATGTATAAATATTATGATAAGTTCAATTATTTTAAAACTCAAGCCATTGGATTCCTTTCCGTTCTTTGGGGCCTTGTCGCCATCATTGTTCCCTAGCCTCCTTCGCGACAGGTGTTTGAGCATCTGGACAAACAATATACTTGATAGACAATCTTGTGATACTATATGATAAATAACATAATTCATCAATCTTTAATAAATGCAATATTATAATTTTCATTTGATTATCACCATTGAATATTGATTTTCAAGACTATCATATCCTTTTGTTAAAAAAAATATTTCTTACTGTTGGAAAAGTATCAACATATTTTATTAACTCCTCACCAAATAATTCCTTCTTCACATAGTCTTAAAAAATATCTTCACAACATTATTTCTCCCATTAAAATATAGAGAACAAGGGTTGGGGAAGAGGGAAGGTTCTCAAAGCATAAATTAGAATGTTTGCATTCTTACATTAGAATATACAGTGGTGGTCCTGAAAAATTTTCATTTATGTATTTGACTAAAATTAATACTTGCTAATTAAACCCTTGTCATTTTGTTTGAAAGATGATAGCTATATTTGTAATTAGGAAAATATGATCAGCAATCAAGCAATCACATAGAATTTGTGCAGAGTAAAATGTGATATCGTTAATTTCATACAGGACTAATTTGAATGTTGGTTTCTTATTAGGACTAAAATGTAGTAATTATTTTATATAGAAACAAAATATAATGTTAATTTCATGTATGATCTAAAACATAAGAATAGTTTAATGAATCATATGCCACATCAAACATTCATTACAAATATCAATACTTGTTTAACATTGTTGTAACATATCCAAATTTGTAAGATAAAAAATATAATACAAAATCCTCTTAGGAATTAAAAGTTAAAATTTTCAATATAGGGACTAATTTATAAATAAATATTAATTATATGAACCAAATGATGAATTTTACTTATGTAGAAAGTTTGAAAAAAAAATTGCTAAGATTTGTGTCCTGTTTATTGAATGAGGAACAGAGGCAGTTATAGATTTATGGGTGTTTTTTCCTGCATACTATAAAAATTTACCAGCACCTCCTTTGTATTTCAAAAAGTCTAATTCAAATATAAATTACACTCTAGATTGAGCCTTTTGGAATACAAAGAAGGTGTTAGTTGATTTTTATGAGGTGCAGGAAGCATTGGCCTTGATCTATTACATCCCGATTCATCATCTTTTCCATGGTTGATTTTTATGAGGTGCTTGAAGCATTGTCCTTGATCTATCACATTCGGATCGGTCACCTTTTCCATTGTTCTGAGCAAAAAATTTGTTTTTGGTCCAATCATAAATTGTTGGGTTTTCAAAATTCATTGTTCTGATGTTAAAAACGGGCCTTTTCTCTCTGATTCAGAGTTTTTTATGCGTCAACAATCAAGGCTGGACTCATCCTCTTACACGGCCCAAATTTATTTGCAATATTTCATTCACTTGGACCCAAACATGCCCTTTTAGGGTACCTTTTTGTCCTTTAGCTGTAATTTCATTTTATGTTATTTATCGCTTTAGATGAGATTCAGGTACTTTTTTCTTTTCTTTATTTTATTTTATTTTCTTGTAGGAAAGTATGTTTTTCTTGTAAAAATACATTCTTCTGAAGCCATCAAACCGCAAGCAAATCCTTGAAAAACATCCATGGGAAACTTTAGTTGAATTGACTCTTTCTAAATTTTATTTTATAGTGAAAGATTGCAAAGAAAATTTATTAAATTGAAGAAATTCTTCTGTGTAACAAACAAGATTGATTTATGAGTGAGACTTAAAATAAATTTCAAAAAGATTTTTTTACTTCAAATGAAAGAGTTAGATGTTAAGTCTTTTTGTCAACATAACTTACTTTTTTACTTTATAAAAACTAATAAGAATTTATTTTATGGACCTAAAACTTAATTTCACCAATCTTATCCTTACGTAAACCTTGATCATAGAAAGATTAAATTGAGATTGAGTTTTTTTTTTCTTCAATAAAATGCATGTATTTCTCACCCCAGGGATGAATCTAAAGGGGGACAAGCAAGGACTGGAACTCTCCCTTCCTTAGAACTTTTCATATATATATCTATATATTTTTAAGTTAATTAGAAAAATTATATAAAATTAATTTTGTATGTTGTTATTATAATAATGATTAATATTAATTGATATAAAATTATGTAAAATTAATTATGTTTGTTGTTCTATTATAATAATTAAAATGATAACCAATGTAAAATTAATTGTGTATTTATTGTTATTGTGATAATAATTAAGGTTGTCATTATTTAATATAAAAATTAGTTTTCAACTTTATGCATAAAAATAATAAATTTAACTATGTTTCAATTAAAATAGTATAGTTTTTTAGAAGAACACTAGTTTCAACTAAATGCTACAACTAGTTTTATTATCCAATCTAAGGTTAATTAAGAAAATAATGTTCTTCTCAAAAAAGAATATAACGTTAATGATTAAAGGGTTAAATTACTCAATTGATTCTTTTAACGATTTGAAAAAATTTAAATAGGTTTCTAAACTAAAATTAATATTTGGGTCATTGGTCGTGTAAATAATGTTTAATTAAATTCTTAGGTTTTTTAAAATCACCATAAAAAACTGCTATAAATTAACCGAGCTTATTTTTTAAGTTTAAGATATAATTATTCCAATATAATTAAAAAATTGGGGATTTTTTAAAAAAAAATCGCAAATAATTGAGAGACTAATGGAGTAGTTTAAACTAATTAAAGTATCACTAAAATGTTATATAAGCTTTGCCTTTTCTACATATATAAAATAATTAATTATGGTTGTCTGTGTAGAAAATTGTGTAGCTTCATAACTGAATTCTATTCTATAGAAATCAAATGCATCAATTGTGGCCGCAATTTCAGGTCTTGTGGACAAGGTAAAGACATACACAGCTAGCACGATTGCCATCCCAAAAAAAATCAAATTGAGCATTGGATTGTGTATAGAGAATGTGTGTCCCACATTTCCACCAATAGTGAACAAACTTCCAAACCACTTTTTCTCTTGAATCAATAATCAATTATGTTTATAGCTATGCACCATCGTAACTTAGGAAGTGGAGTCCATGACTTATGCATGTAGCAAGAGCCAGACAAACATACCATCCAAGGATTAAAAGCCACTAAACTAACTCCACCTTTCTCCTAACATGCATAAATAATTAAATATTTAAAACTATTTTGTGATGGTATATATATTATATTGGAGTATGTTTAAGTGTCGTCCCTGTTTTTTTGGCACTGAATCATATATTAATCAGCACACTTAGTTAGATTAATGAAGATTAGTTGTGGCTATGGGTTTCCTTTGCGATATTCAACTTAATAGAGACCAAAGTCGTCTTTGTGTATTGATTGAGGTCAAGAATGCTGTTCAAGATTATTGATTGCAGCAGTCAGCATCAATATTTTTTTTCCTTTTTTTCTTTTACTACAAAAACTACAGATATTTTTTTATTAGAACCAATTATAATTATGTTCGAATGAAATAAAAATTTTATAAATAAAAAATATCTGTATATTATTTTTTTCATTCATCCTATTTTGCATCTATTTTTTCCTTCTTAGCAAGTACAGTAAGTAAATTTTCAAGGATGTTTAATTACAAATACTTTCTCTGGAGTATATAATCATTTATATTGCAAATTTTCTTTTAATAAATATCCACGTCCTATAAATAAATAAGGGTTAAAGAAAATACAAAATATATAGATAGGTGAAACATGGGTTTGGATTTGCTTCTATTATTCATATTTACCCGTCAAATTTCCTGAAAAATACAGAACAAACTAAGTAGTAGTTGCTTTAATTTTGATGCTGCAGTCAAGCATTCAACCAAATATGCGGGAAATTAACGGTTGATAATTTGTTGTTAATGACAGAATCTAGGGATTAGTTAAAAATATAAAGTAACTATATAATAAATTAAAGGTCTCAAAGCTTACAATGCTAATTACAAACTTATATCCATTATTGCTTGAGAGAAAACTGTAGAAGCCACACAAGATTCACAAATGGAGAAATGAAATGAGAAAGTAATTAAACTTTTACTGTCACACTGCAACAGGTGAGCATCACAATCAATTGTTTTTTCTTTTGTCGAAACACGCATCTCTAAAATCTTCTATGATGCCCTTGTTCTAACATTATGTCCATTTTAGCCACTAGTTACACTTATCCCTGATATCATATGTTGTGTTCTTATATATAAATCATAATATTTAATTAATCAATGCATAAAATTATAAACTCTTACAATAAATCAATAGATCGATCTAAAACAATTAACTAAATAAGATACATGAATTCTTAATACTATTTTTTATTTCTATGAATAAATAAATAAATAAAAACTCTAACAATAATAAGAGAAGCAAATTTTTAGGCGTTGATGAGGTGAAATTGAAGTTGCAGCCATAATTGGAGAAGCACTCGAGTAGGGGCAAGATCCTGCAACTGTAAAGACTTCATGTCCACGTGCCATCACGTGTACCTCCAAAGACCAAATCAGATTAAACTCATCAATACTGTGTTGTTGCTTGCTGCTATGTACTTGTGCAATCATGAGTTCTGAATTGGGAAACTGGCCAATTCGATTTTTGGATAATGTTGTCATCGATGAACCACGCATAGCATTGTTCACGTAAATTGCCAAAGTGAATATCGGAACAGTGATCAAAATGTCACTTTTGGCAAAAAAATTTGTCAGAATGCCACGCTGGCAAATTTGTTGGCCAGAAAAGTGAAATTTGTGAGTCATGTGGCGTTCCATGATTTAAAGACCAAATTCGTTGGAGAGCCTGCAAAATCTGACATGTCAGCGCCTTTAATGCCACGTGTCACACCCTCATAGTTCGTTGACAAATCCAGCGAATTACATGGCATGTGCCACGTGTCAGCTCTCCATTGGTTGTAAGCAATATATTTAAAATTTAAAAAATGCGTATAAACTTCGGAAGGTCATAACTTTTGACTGGGATGTCCGATTGAGGTGACATTGGTGGTCACGCGATCGTAATTGAGAGGAGATGCCGCCACCAAATTGCTAAAGGGGACTTGGCCAAAAAATTTTCCCAAAAGAGGCCTCTAAGTGCCTCAAAATTACGATTTAAGATTCAATCACTCAAAAAATTCATTTTTCTCTGCTTTTTTCATTATTTAATTACATTATTTGATGTTATTTTTTTATTTTTTCAATTACTTCTCTGAATTTCGAGCATTTTGACATATCGTACGCCTCCATCAGATATTTCTATCAAAAGTTATGACTGTTAAATTGATAGTGCATATAAACATCAAACAACGATATTTTTTGTTAGGAATGTCCGATGGACGCGTACGATATGTTGAAATGCTCGAAATTCAGAGAAGTGATTGAAAAAATAAAAAAATAACACCAAATAATGTAATTAAATAATTAAAAAAGCAGAGAAAAATGAATTTTTTTAGTAATTGAATCTTAAATCGTAATTTTGAAGCACTTAGAGGCCTCTCTTGGGAAAAGAATTTGGCCAAGTCTCCTTTGGAACTTGCAAGCGGCATCTCCTCTCAATTACGATCGCGTGATCACCAATTTCGTCTCAATCGGACATCACAGTCAAAAGTTATGACCTTCCGAAGTTTATACGCATTTTTTAAATTTTAAATATATTACTTACAACAATGGGGAGCTGACACGTGGCACATGCCATGTAATTCGTTGGATGTGTCAACGAACTATGAGGGCGTGACACGTGGCGTTAAAGGCGCTGACGTGTCAGATTTCGTAGGCCCCTCAGCGAATTTGGTCTTCAAATCGCGGAACGCCACGTGGCCCACAGATTTCGCTTTTCTGGCCAGCGAATTTGCCAGCGTGGCATTTTGGTATTTATTTTCAGATCCGTGGCATTTTGGCAAATTTTTTTGCCAAAAGTAGCATTTTGGCAACTGTTCCGTGGATATCACTGTGCTTAGCATTACCTCGAGAATAATTATAAAATTAATTTCTCATAATATTTTCTTATTTTAATTTTTTTACCTTTTTTATGTAGTTATCAGGGATTTTATAAGATTATTATATAATAGAACACAACATATAATATCAGGGATAACTAGAATTCACTAAGGGTCCCTTAAGTGTATATGTTCAATTCTTCTACTCTTCTCTTGGACTCGAAGAACTGACTTGAGCATCGATTGGATTTGTTGAAGATACCCCAATCTAGTCTCTAGTTGTGAATCTTCCCCAATGCCATTAGGCAATATCCGTTGAAAGGTTCGCAACAACAAATATAAAATTCTAAATTGGATAGGAGAGGACAAGTTAAATATCATGTAAGTAAGAAGAATTCATGATTCAAATATTTTAAGATTTTGAATAAAATTAATGTGGTACCAAATTTATCTATGTAATTTATTTATGATCATTGATAGAGATCTCTCAAAAGATTTTATCAAAGTTTGTGTTATATATGTACTAACATTTTCTCGATTAAAATTCATTTACGGTAAATAAATTTATGTTTTTAATTTTTTTAGTTTATTATTTCATACATTTATCTATAGAGTTTGATTGTCTCTCATTTGAATGTTCTTGCCTTTTTATATTTCTAACCATTTAAATTTTATAGGTATTTTTTTCAATTTTTCCTATCAACATTTGTTCAAAACTTATTATTTTACTACATATCTTGAGTTTAAATAGAAAATAAAAATACTTTCAGTTTTCAATATAATATCCACGAAAAAAGCTTTTTTCTTTCGAAAATTCTATATCTTTCATTTTTATTTTTTTCAAGTTCTAATAAATTCAACCTAAGAATCTCTATTACGAGGACTTAATTTGTGTAAATATTGTTGTCAATCTGAGGGTTAATAATCTCACAACTTTACTTAAGATTCCTATTTAATGACCAAAAACAACTCTTGCTCAAATTAAAATCTAAACTTAAGCATAAAATTTAAACGTCTTAATTTTCTAACATAATTATGTTTTATTCTTTTTACAAATTTTTTTGTTGTATAATAAATTTTAGGTAAATATGCTCCAAATCATTATCGTGCGTACACACTCCAGCGAGTTTATTAAATGTGTTAGTTGGTGTATCAGTTTCCCGTTATTATGACTTTTTCTCGTGTTCATTTCATAAAATGAGAGCAATGAAGGATGCTATCAATTCAAGAAGAAAAACATTTAAAAGAGTAAAAGTGTCTAAATGCAAGCAACGGCCAACGGTGACCACCATTTGCGCAACGCCCACCTACCTGTGCAATATAAACTACAGTGTATCTGAAATATTTTTCAATAATTTCTTAGCTAATACGTACTTTAATAATAAAATATTAAAAATAAATATATTTAGACTATAATTTTTATAAAAAAAAATAATATTTTAAACTGTCAAACAATTGAAGTATAATCTTACAAATTTATCACATACTTTGGTTTGATTTGGGATTAAATAATAATATAAAATCTTTTGAATTACATTGTCAGTGAATTACTTACTCGCGTATTAATATTTTAAGAATATAAAAATAATAAAATGATTCTTACTTACTGATTAAGAGAATCGTTAAAAATATTATAAAAGTTAGAATTATTTAACTACAATATCTACTTAATTAATAGAACAGTATCCATATACCCCACGCCCTAAAAGCTACACTAATTTCTCATTTAGTATGATGATTTAGGTAAAGAAGTTAATGATGTACTTATGTTATTTTTTTTAGGATAATGATGTACTTATGTTACTCCCAAAAAAAATTATATGCTTATGTTAATCTAATCTCATGTAAGAAAAGCCATACTTATGTCCCTTCGAGCCAAAAAGTAAATTCGAGATCTTAGTTCAAAGTTGTCCGTTCATTATTCCGTACTGTTTAAAGTTTAAACGGTCTACCAAAGAAACTATGTTAATCTTTTTTTGGTACAAAAAGAAACTATGTTAAACTAATCAAATTAAAATATGACATGTACCAAAAGTATTGTGACATGTAAATTTACATTTTTAGATTAATTATATTAGTTGATCAGTCAGATTTAAATCTTATGTTCTTTTAACACATCAAAATGATGATCAAATTTATGTAAAGGATATACCCATAACATCGCATAACAGCACAAGGGAAAATAAAATTATATGGTGTGTTTAAAATCTAAATGATTTGGTATTATTCTTAAAGATACGTTAAAATTTGTCGTGTGACTGGTGTGAGTGTGTTCAATTGCGTAAATTTCCCAGTTCCATTGCGGGACATGATTCTTCTTTGACAACAACTTGTGCAATATACTTTATACACTTATTATTTATTCGGTAGGCAATGATTTAATTATTTATTAAATTGAAGCCTCTAACAAATGTTCCACTTTAATATACTGTAGTTAATTAAATGAAGTCGTATGCATGCTTATCTTATTCTCCCTTCGTCTCAAAATAGGTTGCATCCTATGTTATTTTACATATACTAAAAAGATTAATAAATAAATAATAATTTATAAAACTAATATTATTATTAATATTACCTTAAAAAGATAGAGAGTCCTTTATTAGGGACATTATTAAAAAAACACAATTAATATTACATTAAAAAATTAAATAATACTTATTTTGAGACAAATATTTTTTTTTCAAATATAACATTTATTTTAAAACGCAGAGAATACTTCGAAACGACATGTTTGATCTTTGCTGAATTAGCTCATCATCTAAAACACCAAGTATTTGATTCAATGATTTCGCAAGTCGCAACACAAATGTTATATTATAATTATTATTAGTACATTATCTGCAACTTACCAATAAATCATAATTATCAGTTTGATCATTGCTCTATTCATCATAATGTGAGTATATTGTTAGTTTATTCGCAAACTTTATAATAAGGCACGAACATTTCGCCTACCTATATTTAGAAAATTTTGAATTAATTATGATCAAAATAACATTTTCTATTCTCTTTGTTTTTTATTTATTTATAGGATTAACATTCTCTATTATCTGAAACCCCATCAGCTAATTTTTCTCTTTTCAGTTAAATTCTTATCTGCATGTGACAAAGCAATAACTTTTTTAAAATCAAAATAAGATAGGAAAATTTCACAAAAATACACAAAAAAATTTTTAAGTTGAAATGCCAAAACATATTAACCAATACAATAAATTAATAATTTACACTGAGTACTTCCCGGATAATATTTGTTAAATGATCCCAACAATATCCTCTTCACTAAATATGCTGTTGTTTAATTACCTTCAACATGCCTTATTTTGAGTTAAAATTTTTATTAAAATAAATATATTAGCTTAAATACTATCTTTATTTTACCAAGAATGAAAAAAGTCCGTATAAAAATAATATATAAATAAATAAATCACAACAATATTACTTAAGGTTTAAGGCGAAGGTTAGAGTGTAAAATTCATTATCAATTTATCTGCTCCAGCAGCGAGATCTCTTCAACGCGCCAAAACACCAAGTTTCTATCACGCGCGAAGCAAAACAGAAGGAAAAGCTCTGAAAATTACTTCACGCTCTGCAAAGTGCGAGTGGCAGTCACATAGTACCTCGCGGTAACTGTATCCAAATAAATATAGCATTTCCGTTTAAGAAAACAATTACGAAAAATAAGTTTCTGTTTCGTAACATAACAACGTGTAAAAGAGGTTAGAAATTATTGTTTTTGTGGATACTAAGAAAGAGAATGAGAGAGAAATTTGAGCAATGATCCTCGCTCTCGCTCTCGCCCATTTTGATTTTGTCCAAAAAATAATCCCAAAAATTAAAAAAATACAAAATTACCTAACAATTTTCCCTTCTATTTTATTTGATCAGTAAAATAATAATAACAATACAAAAAATGTTTGGTATTGCATCGTATAAATCTATGTATGTAAACTGAAGTTGCGTCCTTCAAATCTTGCAACTCTCGTTGGCTCTCATTTTTGTCTTTTTTCTCTCTCTAAAATTCTTGAGCGAGAAAGAGGAGAGATCAAAGTGGTGCAACAGTTCAATTGATGAACGAGTGATTGATTATTGATCTCTCCTTTTGACTTTCCAATTCATGTTCTCATTTTCCCTTTGATTTCTCCTTCTGGGATATTTTTTCCTCCCTCCCCTCAATTTGATGATCATTTTTTTAAGGTTTCACATTGGAACAATTGTAGAAAAGAAAAACTTCAGTGGTTGAGTTTTTCTTGTTCTCTGTTTGGTCCTTAATGTGCCATCATGATCACCAAAAGCACATGAACAAAGTGGGGTTTGCAAGGAGTTATGTTCATTAGATTGGTGACCCAGCATTTTTCCAGAATTGGCATCATCATCTTTGGAGGTTATAAGTCATTACACACACGATCAATGAAACAATTCCACACTTTGTGAATTTGTTTTCATTTTTTGTGTCATTATATTCCAGCTCCAAAATTCACCTAATTAAAGCCTCAAAGGGTTTCTTTCTTCTTCTTCTTCTTCTTTTTCTTTTTATTTTTGATCAGTTCAGATTTGTTTTTTCTAGTGATCATGGGCTGTGCAAGTTCAAAGCAAAAGAAATGTCGGCGATGCAATGCTCCTTATTCTCCTGCTCCTAGAAGCTATTCAATGCACGTTCATCACCCACCTCTAGCAGAAGGTGATAGCTACCATGTTGTGGCACTCACTTCCACAACATTGGGCACTCTCAAACTCAACTCCCCTGCTCAAACTCAAAATTTTGCAAATTGTGACCATGATTTCAAGCTTTCCAATGGCAAGGTTGGAAACGCTGAAAGTTTCAGGTTTGATAGTGAGAGCTTTGTGCAAAGGCTTAAGGAGAAGGAGAAGAAGAGTGAGGTACTGGAGAAAGATAAGAAAGAAGAGTTCTCAATGGGGCTAATTGAGGCCAAGACTTGGTCCTACATGATTGAGCAAAAGTTGCCAAAAGCTTTTCCCAAGACCCCAATTAGAACACCACCTGGTGAGCCTGAGACAATCAACACATGGGAACTCATGGAAGGCCTTGAAGATATCACCACGCCTTTCCGGTCGCCGAGCCACTTCCGGAGCTTCTCTTTTGATTTCAATGGTGGTGATGATGTTGGTGTTGGTGTTGGTGATGGTGGTGTTGATGTTGATGTTGATCCACCCAAGATGAGTGTTGTTGCTTCTCCAAAACCCATGTGGCTTCTCATGACTGAGGAGGAGTCAAGACTCAACCCTGCAATCTCAGATTTTGATCCTGAAGTGATTTCCTCATTCAGGAAGTCCTTGCAACAGCTCTCTCCGGATAGCCCCTTCCACCTTCAACCGGCGCCGCCGGGTGATGAAGAAGAGAAGCATGGGACTAAAAATGGGTCCCCATTTGAGGAAAATGAATTTGTTGTTGATGATGTCAAGGTTGATGATCCATGTGGGAAGGACAAGGTGGTGTTGTACTTCACTAGCTTACGCGGCGTGCGAAAGACTTACGAGGATTGCTGCCAAGTGAGGATGATTCTGAAGGGATTGGGAGTAAGAGTGGATGAGAGGGATGTGTCAATGCACTCAGGGTTCAAGGAAGAGCTTAAAGAGCTATTGGGTGATGGCTATGGTAGTTTAGGATTGCCAAGAGTGTTTCTTGGGGGGAATTACATTGGTGGAGCTGAGGAAATTCAGAGGCTGCATGAGGATGGGAAGCTTGAGAAGTTTTTGGTTTGTTGTGAAAAGATTGAGGACAGTGTTGGAGGTGATGGAGGAGGGGGAGTGTGTGAGGCTTGTGGGGATATAAGGTTTGTTCCTTGTGAAACATGTTGTGGAAGCTGTAAAATTTACTATACAGGTGATGAAGAAGATGAAGAAGAATATGTTGATGGTGAAGTGGGGGAGTGTGGATTCCAGCGTTGCCCTGATTGCAATGAAAATGGACTAATTCGTTGCCCCATGTGTTGCTGTTAGTTCTCAAATTTCCAGGTGACACTTAACAAGAGGTACTAGAAACCAATTTTTGAGTTTTTGTTCTTCAGGGCATTTTGTATTTTGTGAGATTTTGTTGTACAGTCAAGTTTTTTAGTGTGGTGGATACTTACTAGTGAAAGAGTGAATAACGTGTTCTAATCACTGCCCTCTGCATAATCAGTGCAGTTTGCTACATAGAGTATACTTTTTCATTTTCCCTTTTGTACACAATTGCCTTTCTTGCAAAATCAAGGAGAAATGCAAAAGAGAATTATATAGTTGCTATGATTTGCATTCTTTCACTTCTTAACGTGTACTCCTTTTTTACAAATTTCAAAGATGCGATGTAATTTTGAAAGTTGTTGCATTTGGGGGCCTTGAAGCTTTCTAAGCCTAGTGTTGAACCTGCCTTGAGCTAATTACAGAATGCACTTGAGAGTGTGGGGTTTATGAGCTCAATGCAATTATCATGGTTGTCATCTTTTTGTTATTAAATTTTGACCACTACACGAGCTAAGACCGTTAATGGTTAGCACATCTATTCAATTCTAGACCCTGATATTTTATTGGATTGCAATTGATTGGTTACTGATAAATGAACCGTCACCAATTTTTTAAAACATCAAGAAATTTATTCGTTCTCTGCTTTACTGGTTTCTTTTGAAACTTCTAATCATGGTTGCACATTGTCTTAGTTATATATAAACTCATGCTAAGGGGGAACATAAAATAGCATATTAGGTGTACATAGTCATGGTCAATTTCGGCAAGAGACTTGTGATTGAGTCAAATCATGTTTCTCTGGATGGAATAGCACTATATATAAATGTGAATGTATCTCCACTATCCTCCCCAAAATAATAGGCATATAATTTATTACTAAAAGAGAGCTTTTACGATTTCAAACCCAATAGACGAATTCTTCTAAAACCTACTGAACTGTTCAAAAGCACATAAAGTTTCTTTTGGGTTAAAGAAGTTTAAAAAAGCAGCAGATATAGTTTTTTATTATTCTAATTTAATGTTTTACTATTTGTTTTTTTTTTTTCCTTTTATTCTTTTCAACCATTACGCCCAAAATAGAGGTTTGGTTTTTGGCTTTCAAGAGTATTCTTAGAAGAGACTAATCTGTCAAATTGCCATCAAAAACTAAAGATAAAGACTATTCTTAATGGTGTTTTTTTATACACGTATAAATTCTAACATCACTTTAAAATAAAGGAATTTTAGTCCATTACTTTGAAGTCTGATCATCTAAGCAAGAAAATGACACTGCATGGTCCAAAATTCTTAAAGACAAGGTTCACCAATTTTGACTTCAGGTTTCACCACAGCATATATATATATATATATATTTTCAAAAAAGCGATTTAAAATTAAAAAGGGGTTTTATTAAGACTTTTATTTACTTGGCTGATCATTACATGGCGGTGCCATATTTGAGGCACCCTATCATGTGAAATAATTGCTACAATTCATAGATATTACGATTAGAAATCCATGTCGTGCCATTTACAAAAGAATTCATCACTAAGGAACGCCTGAATCATACAAATGATTTGTGCCAAAGAAGCAAACCTTTTTTTTTTCTTTACCTACTTGTGTCCTTTCTTAATTATATTCTTGTGTTAATGCAATCAATGGACCTAGATGCAAGAAAATCCCTCTAAGCTACATGTCCCTTGCCGTCCAATCAAGATCACAAACACATTTAGGTAGTTAGCGGTAGATGATAATTACAGTGCTGAAATAGGTGTAAATGCCAATAGCTTATTTATGTGGAGGGCAGTGTTAAATGTAGAATACACAAATGATGTACATTATATTTTTCTTATGGTTTCTTGTGAAATCATAAAAATCACCTAACATTGTCAGTGACCCACGACAGATATAAACAGATTTGATTTAAAAGGGATCAGTGCATCATCACAAAGGGTATAGTATTAGATTGGCGTGAAAAATACTTACTTAGTAACTTTATTTTCAAACATATAGTTCTTTTTATTATTATTTGGCATGTTGGTCTATAGAAAAACTCGTTAAACCTTTTAGTGGGAGTAAAGTAATACTAGAACTAAGGTATTATCTAATAACTTGCAGAATATGCGGAAAAAAGTTTATACTAATATCATTACTATAGAAATGAGTCCATATATGAAAATGAATTAAATCAACCGCCACCCGGTTTTGATGGTAAATAAAGAATTGCAACTGGCAATCTGGCATATTGTCGTAGAAATACAAAATGAGGAGATAAACTTTGACACTACCCATTCAACAAACCAAGCCCACAAAACCAATCCCCCACGGATTCATTATACATGTAATAAATGTGTACTTCTAACAAAAAAATAAAAAGAATGGATAAATGTGGTTACATTTTCCCATTTACACGGGATAAGGGCCAAGGATAAAAAGTACATACAAACAATTGATATCAATGCATGTAAGTTATTATTATTGGACCAAAGTAAGTCGGCTACGGCAAAATGGTGGTTGGGTCGTAATGAAAAATGATGAATTGTTTGCATTGAGATATGCATATGCTGGCTGGGATGCCTATAAAAGAATAGCAATGGAGTTGGCAAGGAATCAATTGCAGCATATAAATATTTAGAAAGTAGTTCACACGTTATTATGAAAATTTTTGGTTGCTTATGATTTGAAAGTAACAACCCTGTGTGGTAGACGGCGTGAAAAAGTGTTGAATGTTGATGCAACCAATCTACTTACACCTGAAACTTTTTTTATGGAGGAAGACAAGGAATGTCTATTTTGCATGTGTCATGTAACAGCATTTGGTTAAGTGATCCACGATCTAGTTGGAAGTGTCTTCTTTCGTACATAGCTTAACATGCCAAAATTCAGACATTAAGTACAAATTTAGAGAAGTAAACCTTTTCCTTGTCTGATTAACATCTTAAGAGAGTTCTTTTCTTCTTCTTTATATTACAATATGGTAGAATGGGATGACACCCCTAATACTATTGAGCAAAACGCCAATGACATGTTCGAACAGAAGTCCATCCTGATAATTACTATGCAAGCTTAAACTCCAACCAGTTTTATCTAGTCGCTGTTAGGATAAACGTTTAAATAGATAGTTAGTTAGGAAGTTTGAATTTTAAATATGAGAAAGATATAGGAGAAGATATGGGTAGAAATAGATATGAGAAAAGATAAGATATGGAGAAAGATAATATAGAAAGATATTATCAAAGATATTGTTTAGATTTAAATTTGAATTGTATTTGGGTTTTGGTGCTTATAAATAGCACATTATGTAAAGAGCTCTGTGTGGCTTTGGCATACTATTATCAATAATATTAGAGAGTTTCCGCCCCCAGTAAATTTGTGTGTTCGTGTTTGTGTGAGTGCACCAGTGTGTGTGTGAGAGTGGGCCTGTGAGATATCAGTTTATCAAACCACTGATATCAAATTGGTATCAGAGCTGAGAGAGAATGGAGAGTGGTCCGAGTGGTAGTCTGCCATTACCCCGCCTTACGAAGGCTAATTATGAGAACTGGAGTATCCAGATGAAGGCTCTGTTGGGAGCCAATGATAGTTGGGAGGTTGTCCATGATGGTTTCGAAGAACCACAGTCCACGACAGGATACACGGCGGCGCAGAATAAAACATTGAAGGAGATGCGATTGAAAGACAAAGGCGCGTTGTACATGATGCTCCGGGCTGTTGATGATTCCGGATTTGAGAAGATTGCTGGCGCAACAACGTCAAAGGAGGCGTGGGACATTCTTGCAAATGTCTACAAGGGAGCCGATCGAGTAAGGCAAGTCAGACTTCAAACTCTCCGTGGAGAGTTGGAGGCGATGAAGATGAAGGAAGGAGAAAGCGTATCCGATTTTGTTACTCGGATTCAGACCGTGGTGAATCAATTAAAGAGAAGCGGAGAGATGCTGCCCGATGCCAGAGTGGTGGAGAAAATTCTGAGGTCTCTTACCGATGACTTCGAGAATGTAGTATGTGCGATTGAGGAGTCAAAGGACCTTGCAACGTTCACCGTTGACGAACTTGCTGGTTCATTGGAGGCGCATGAACAGAGGAAGAAAAAGAAGAAAGAAGAGTCACTGGAGCAAGCACTTCAGACGAAAGCTTCAGTCAAGGACGAGAAGGCGCTCTATTCTCAAAATTTCCGAGGTAGAGGACGAGGCCGAGGAGGACGTGGATATGACCGAGCTGGTAGAGGCCGAGGTCAAGAAGGATGGAATAGAGAGCAGGCTGAATCAAGTCAGCAGAATTGGCGAGGAGGCCGAGGACGTGGAAGAGGCCGACATTCAAATGTGGAATGTTTTAAATGTGGAAGGTACGGACACTATTCGAGAGATTGCAACAACTCGGACAAGTGTTACAATTGTGGCCGAGTTGGTCATTTTGCGAAGGACTGCCGAGCCGAGAGAAGAACGAATGAGACTGCAAATTATGCTGCAGAAGTAAAAGATGAAGGATTTTTGATGATGGCTGGAGGTGTAGCTAACCAGACAACCGAGATGGAGTGGTTTATAGACACTGGTGCAAGCAATCATATGTGTGGGTACAAGCATTTGTTCAGTAGCTTGAGAGAGACAGAAGCCGGACATGTATCGTTTGGAGACGCTTCAAAGGTCGGCGTGAAAGGCCGAGGTACGATTAGTTTCTTGCAGAAAGATGGACGAGTTGGACGTATACAAGATGTATATTACGTGCCAGAACTCAAAAGTAATATTCTCAGCGTGGGACAACTGATGGAGAAAGGCTACTCGGCAGTGTTTTAAAAACCGACCCGGTGACTGACCCGGTCAAGGTACTGGGTCACTGGGTCAGTGGTCGAACCAGTGGGTCACTGATTGACCCGCATGACCCGGTCAGTGGTCGAACCGGTGGGTCACTGATTGACCCGGATGACCTGACTAGTGGTTGAACCGGTTGACCCACATGACAATATCTTAAAATATTTATAAAAAGTCACAAATTAATATTTTTTCATAACATAGAGTCATAGATAATTAGATAGCAAAATGTTAAAAAAAACATCATTATCCAAGTTCAAACAAACAAGTACCAAATAATAATATCACAAACATAAGCTAAATAAAATAAGGCATCACAAACCATAACATAGATAATTAGATATCAAAATATAAAAAAAAAAAGTTATTGTCAAAGTTCAAACAAATAAATAACAAAAATCATAAATATAAGCTAAATAAGTTTAAGTTCAAGAAACAAAATTATGAATAAAAAATTATAGAATGTTAATTCTCATCCAGTAACTTATTTGATTAAGAAAAGTATATTAAAAAATTCAACATAAAAATTAAAGTATTAAAGTTTATAACACAAGTAAAGTGCATTAATAAAAAAGAAAGTGTAAATAGTAACTACTTAAATTAAAACAAAAATTCAATTAAAAAAAAAACAAAGCAGAAGGAGTATAGTAAGTAAGAAAGTGGGTGGAGGAAGTAAAGCTGAATTGGATTTTGGCCCAAATGGAAAAGAACCCTATTCCCACGTATATAAAACATTTTGTGCCTGCACTTTGCGCCGCTGCAACGTTTTTGTTTTCTTCTTTGTTAGCTGTGCCTGTGCTGCACTTCTTCGTCTTCTTCTATACTTCTCCTGCGCTTTCTTCTTATCTTCCGTGGACCGTGGCTGCTCACTGCTTTCTTCTTCTATGCTTCTTTTATTCTTTTTACACTTTTAATATAAATAGCGACCCGTTTTTTTTCTTTGGCCGGTGCAGATTAATAGTCTTTTGGCCGCTGCATTTTTATTCATTTCTTCTATTTGCTTGAACCGTCCGTGATCTGCTGCTGCTTTTTTTTTTTTTCCAAATAGTGACCCGGTCCGAGTCAGCGGGTCGGCGGTTGAACCATAAACCCGGTCGGGTCGCACCGGGTTACACCGGGTTGAAAGCATGGCCGATCCGTTGATAGACTCGACCCAGTCCAACCACCGGGTCACGGTCCAACCGGTCCGACCGGCCGGGCCGGTCCGGTTTTTAAAACACTGCTACTCGGTTATTATGACAGACCGAGTTCTTTTATTGAAGGAGAAGCAAGGGTGACTGATAGCCCGAGTGCCGATGGAGAAGAACAGAATGTTCAAGTTGATTTTGAGAAGTGTGGAGGTCGGCTGTTTGCAAGCCGAGATGAATGATGAAGCATCCTTGTGGCATCGTTGGTTTGGGCACTTGCATTTTGGAAGCCTGGCCGAGATGGTGAATAAGAATTTGGTGACCGGATTGCCGAGAATGAAGTGTGAGAAGAGATTTTGTGAAGAATGTGTGCTGAGCAAACACACGAGGAGTCCATTTCAGAGGTCGGCCAGATACCGAGCAAGGCGACCACTGGAACTAATTCATACCGATGTGTGTGGACCCATTACTCCCGGGTCATTCAGTGGAAAGAGGTACTTTATCACGTTCATCGATGATTACAGTCGTAAAACGTGGGTGTATTTGATAGAAGAGAAATCCAAGGTGTTTGAAGTGTTCAGGAGATTCAAAATGATGATTGAAAATGCGACTGGAAGGAGGATTAAGTCGGTACGTTCAGACCGAGGTGGAGAGTACACATCGAATGCGTTTAGAAGATATTGCGAGGAGTATGGCATCAGAAGGTTTCTGACTGCACCATACTCGTTACAGCAAAATGGAGTAGCAGAGAGGAAGAATCGAACCATTCTTGACATGGTGAGATCAATGTTGAAGACGAAGAGTATGCCGAAGGAGTTTTGGGGGGAAGCTGTTATGTGTGCAGTATATGTACAGAACCGATGTTCGCATTCCATACTGAATGGAAAGACCCCACAGGAGATGTGGACGGGCCAAAGGCCAGAAGTGGGCCATTTGAGAGTTTTTGGGAGTGTGGCTTATGCACATGTCCCGGATCAGCAAAGAAGCAAGTTAGAAGACAAGAGCGTGAAGTATATCTTCATTGGATATGACGAGAAGACGAAGGGATACAAGCTGTTAGATCCCGGCACCAAGAGAGTGATGATAAGCCGAGATGTGAAAGTGAACGAAGACGATGAGTGGAATTGGAGTAGTCCATCCGAGATCAGAGTGGAATTGGAGTAGTCCATCCGAGATCAAATCAGATCCCGGAAAGATGGTGATAGAAGACGAGAAAGGATCACCGAGTAGGATCCCGGCAAGGACCGAGATAGATGATGAAGACGAGATGAGACGACCCCGGATGAGGAGTTTGCAGGATTTGTACGAGTCAACAAGTGAAGCCCATCTTGTTTGTTTGTTGACAGATTCCTAAGAGATAAGATTTGAGGAAGCGATCCGAGATGAGAAGTGGCAAAGTGCCATGGATGAAGAGATCAAAGCTATTGAGCGGAATGATACGTGGGAGTTGGCCGAGCTGCCAAAAGGAAGTCGGCCCATTGGAGTCAAATGGGTTTATAAGAAGAAGATGAATGCTGATGGAGAGATAGAGCGATATAAAGCCCGGCTAGTAGCTAAGGGGTATTCGCAGAAGGCAGGAGTAGACTATGATGAGGTGTTCGCACCTGTTGCGAGAATGGAGACGATCAGATTGTTGATCTCGCAAGCAGCTCAGTTTGGGTGGCCGATTTATCAGATGGATGTCAAGTCGGCATTTCTGAATGGTGTACTTGAAGAAGAGGTGTATCTCGAACAACCACCGGGATACTTGAAGGGCGGAGAAGAGAAGAAAGTGTTGAGATTGAAGAAAGCGTTGTACGGCCTGAAGCAGGCACCGAGAGCCTGGAATACTCGCATTGATGCATATTTCAGGGAGGACGGTTTTGAGCAGTGTCCCTATGAGCATGCCCTATATGTTAAGAAGAAGGGTGATGAGTTATTGCTAGTAGCATTGTATGTTGATGACCTGATATTCATGGGGAATAGTGAGGAGATGGCACGAGAGTTCAAGAAGAAGATGTCGAGAGAGTTTGAGATGACTGATCTCGGTTTGATGAGATATTTTCTCGGATTGGAAGTCAGACAGGACGAAGAAGGAATTTTTGTATCTCAGGAGAGTTATGCAAAGGGAATCTTGAAGAGATTTAAGATGGCGGATTGTAACCCGATTTCAACACCCATGGAACCTGGTGCAAAACTTTCGAAGTATGATGGAGGAGAACGAGTTGATCCGAGAAACTATAGGAGTTTGATCGGATGCTTGAGATATTTGACGTGTACGAGGCCGGATTTGTGTCTGAGTGTTGGAATTGTAAGTCGGTTTATGGAGGAGCCGAGCTATTCTCATTGGAAGGCGGCTAAGAGGATTTTGAGGTATATTCAAGGGACGATCACACAAGGACTTTTGTATTCGAGGTCGGAAGATTACCGGCTAAAGGGGTACTCGGACAGTGATTGGTGTGGAGATGTAGACGATAGAAAGAGCACGGCTGGCTATGTATTTTTCATGGGAAGCACAGCGTTTGCCTGGATGTCAAAGAAGGAACCGATTGTGACGTTATCAACATGTGAAGCCGAGTACGTTGTGGCATCATGGTGTGTGTGCCATGCAGTGTGGTTGAGGAATTTGTTGGAGAAGCTGGAACAAGTTCAGGTCGGCACGACCGAGATCCGAGTAGATAACAAGTCGGCTATAGAGTTAGCAAAGAACCCGGTCAATCACGAGAGAAGCAAGCATATTGATGTGAGATTTCATTTCATCCGAGAGCAGGTGAAAGAGAAAAAGGTGGAGTTGAGTTATGTGACGAGCCGAGAACAAGTCGGAGATATATTCACAAAGCCACTGCCGACATTGCTGCTGGAGAATTGCAAGAAGATGATGGGAATGAGAGACGGAAGAAGTATTTAAAGTTTATGGGGGGATTTTGTTAGGATAAACGTTTAAATAGATAGTTAGTTAGGAAGTTTGAATTTTAAATATGAGAAAGATATAGGAGAAGATATGGGTAGAAATAGATATGAGAAAAGATAAGATATGGAGAAAGATAATATAGAAAGATATTATCAAAGATATTGTTTAGATTTAAATTTGAATTGTACTAGGGTTTTGGTGCTTATAAATAGCACATTATGTAAAGAGCTCTGTGTGGCTTTGGCAGACTATTATCAATAATATTAGAGAATTTCCGCCCCCAGTAAATTTGTGTGTTTGTGTTTGTGTGAGTGCACCAGTGTGTGTGTGAGAGTGGGCCTGTGAGATATCAGTTTATCAAACCACTGATATCAGTCGCGGCCTCGTGGGTGCTCAACTAATCCTTGGACGCACAAAATTAAATATAGTTTTGTGGAAAAAAAATAGTATTTCCCCCAAAATTAATCCATCCCAAACATGAACATAATATAATTTTAGGCACATTTAATATGAAAGTGGACAAGAAGAAACTCGGTACTTACATTGTACCATATGCTATATTTTCTAAAAGGGTACACACAAATAAGTGGCTGCTTACCATGGATTCTCCAAAACTACTGATATGAACATTTGCACCCGATGAGTAGCCACACATGTAAAGCAAGTTCATGTCTTATAATACAATAGCAACAAACAAATGCTGCTATTTGTTTGTGTTCAACAACTTAACATATTAGACAGCACTTTATGTTTGGAGTTTCATTTCTTTTCATTCTGGCCCAAATCAGCAGCTGTTTTCGCTGCACGTGTCAGCATATCCGAAACCCAAAGAGCACCTTTGGCAAAGTAGCTACTGTTGGCTATAGCAGCTCCAGCTGCCACGGCGGCTTTTCCGGTAACTGATGCCACGATTATAGCTGTTGTCCCTGTCACTGTTGCAGCTGATTTGGTGAAGTCTGTGACATGATACTTCTCATCCACAGACTTAAAAGTTTCAATGCCTGAATTAATGGTATCAGTCAACCCAATTTTATTGCTGAGTTCAGCAACCTTGGATGCTGCTGTAGATGATACACTATGAGATTCATCAAAAGCTTTTGCCATGACAAATGCATCTTTGCCCAACACATATCCCTTAGCCACCATTGTTTTGACAACCATCTGAGCCATAGTTAGTGCTTCTCCAGGGGAAGCAACAAACTTATCCATGTGAACATCCTGTCAATGAAAAACAACATTAACTTAATCAATGATTGAACCCAACAGTAACTAATAATGTGTTTAGAATAGCATTTCCACACCACATCCATTACAAAAATCATGTCCACAGGCCTCAATGATGTAGAAGCTACTTGTTATTGCTTCAGATAGATATGGAGATAGGATGACGATCCACGTTGTAAAATTCATTACAAACATGCAATACGTAAGCCACTAGTTACTCATTATAAAGGGAAAGATTGTTGTGAATATGTAAGGATAAGTTGGTATTTTAATTAATTTACTACTGTTTTTCTTAAATGTGAAAATAAGGTAATATGTAAAACTACTAACAGCAAGAAGTGATAAATCAAGATAGAAATCCATAAGCCAGCTACAAAAATGCATTGAGCTTGCCTCACTAAACTCAAGGTGTCACCATATTTTACTGTCCATCATGAACTAAAATAGATGGCCATACCATTAACTAAGTTACTCCTGTGGACAAGAAGGAAATAAATGGAAAGAACACGATGGTTGACATCTATCTTAATCAAATCATGTGAGAAGCATAACCTTCTTCAGTACATCAAAAGCAAGCCAGAAATTTGAAGTTTGAGTAGTACTGAGATTCTCATGGATTTTAATTGCATTTATATATTTGTGCTGTTTTTATTGCTCTTTTTCCCCCCATAATCACGTGTTAAAAACCTATATGTGACATGAAATACTAGTAACTTGTGAGAAAGTCCAAAATACAAGGTCCTATTTGGTTTTGGGAAATGTTTTTTGTTTTCACCAGAAATTACAAAAATGTCACATTGTTTTCACGTTATTTCTTGTTTTCCTTTGGAAAATATATAAAAAGATGACATTTTTGTAATTATTCAAGAAAATATAAAATAAAATCAGAAAATATTTCCTTGAACCAAATAACCCTAAATTTTCCACGATTGGAATTGAACCATAATGCAGAAAAACAAAGACTATTCATTCCCCAAGTTTCGAATAACAGCATATTTTTTCATAATAAATATCTTTTCATGTGTGACCCAAAGGATCAAAAGGATAACCTAAAATGTATACATTTTTTATGAATATTTTTTAATATGTATAGAAAAATTATTTTATCACTTTGGTCCAACTAAAAGCAACAGAGCGTTCTAAGGATTTTATTAGGCTTACCTGTGAGGTTGTAATACTGTATTCAGGCTTTGATGCATGACTGATCCAATTATCATATTCATTTACATAAGCTTCATAGCGTGAAATGAATATACATTGGTCCAAGATCATGGATCCCTGAAAAAACATTGAACCAAAATATGCAGGTTAGCAAACAATATTCAAGTGATAACAATGCTACATCACTGAAAAGTTCATTTTCTGCAACATCACAAGATGAATTTGATTGAAGAGGTACAAATAAAACATTTTTAAGTAACAAATTTTCACTAATGCAATGCAATTGAAATGTCATATAAAATTATTTTTTTTATCATCCTTTGTAGGACAGTGTTAAGAAAGGACAGGATGCAATAAGGGTACTTATCATTATGTAGACTATGAACTTGAATACATCTAGAAACAAAATACAACCATCTACCCCATCAGAAGGCACAAGAAAAACTTATATAGCAAGATTTCACATCCATCTTGCACTTAAGCAGGAAAGAAAAACACCATCGCCTATTACACACTATGAAGCCTAGACAGTGACAAGGACACAGAGCATGGGAACACGCCAAATTCTAAAACTTGTAGGGCATGAAAATGGTGTATGTAAGTGTGTATTATATTGTTCTGTTGAAAATTTAAGGGAAAAGGATTCATAATTTGTAAGAACATTTTAAGCTTCAAGTCTTACAATATCTTAATAAAGGTCATATATGGCAATACTTGCTATTCTGTAAGCCTCGTCTAGAAAACATGGAGCATCATTTCTATTGACACTAAACACTTTCCTAAACGAACTTGCCCCAGTAGAAATAATAATGTAGCACATGTACATGTACACACTGACACACAATTAAAAAAAATGCAGTGTGAGTATCTAAAGATCAACTTCATTTTGCTATCCACCATTGTTGTCATCACCATTGGCCAAGATGACATCCACCAACTCTGTTTCAGGGAGGGGTGGATAGGGGGGTGAAATGAACAAGTTGGGGAGAAATAAACAACTTTGTATGTGTGTGTTCTTGACTTGCACTGTGACTCTCCTTATCAGGGTCATAATAATTATAAACTATCTACTTATGGATGTGCATTGCACATATTGTTATTGTGTCAGTCAGACACATCTCCTGCACACTGATGCGGCACCAAAATGGTGTGTTCATGTGTTATAGATTACAAATATTAATCTAATGCATGATTATGAAACAGAAATAATGGAATTGGCTATATGTTATGTCAATCTATGATATCCAACAAGAGGGCAAGGAAGTAAGAGAATAAGCAACTTACATTTAGCAATAATGCAGTTTCCAGGGCATAAGCATCCCGATAAGTCACATATGCAGTAGACGCATTTTCACCAGATCTGTATCATGACAAAAAGGCTATTATTTATATTGTTTCCAAGAAATTTTGATAGATTAAAACTACAAAATCGACTAGCAATTCTATCATTTAGGCCTTGCAACTTGGAAGTACACAATCCTTCAATATAACAATACAGCAAAACAAAGCAACACATAATCAACATCTTTAAATTGTTCTATATAAGCATGCTAATCGTTATTGATTGGTTATAAAGAATACATCTCAAAGACATAAGAAGGGAAACTTACAGCTTCCAACAATAAGTAATGTGAAGGCTATTGAAAAATTTATCCATTTCATAGTCGAAACCAAAAACTTCATTTGAAAAACAGGATAAATACATTGCAAAAAGTTCAATCTAATTTGTTTCTGGGTAAAGAACAGAACTGTTTTAACTGCAAGGCATTATATAAAATGAAGTTGAAATAAACTAGAAATCTGGAATCTATCAAATATGAAGTTTTGGACACAGAATAAACACTTCCCTTCAATTACCTAATGCATAGAAAATGTAGATTCTGATTGATGAAGCACAATCACCCAAAGGAAAATATAGATTCTGACTTTTTTGCCATGTCATTATGTTTGTAGTCCACCATACTAATCTGAATGAGGGGCTCATAACAAATAATTAATAAGTTTCTTCTATTAAATAAGGCTGATTAACTGTCCCCCCTCTCTCTCTCTCTCTCTCTCCCACACACACACACATATCCTATCAAAAGGTTCAATTTTGATATACAGGAATTTAATTTTACCAGTAAGGTTAGGCAACATTACCTTAATATTTCAATATGCTCAATTAAACCACAGTATGTAAAAAAATTCCGCACATCATCCTCTGTTGCTCTTGGGGATAAGTTTGTAACTAGAGCAGTGTAACCACCACTATACATACTAGTCAAGTGACTCAATCCCAAATTGGAAAAAATAGAACCAGAGTCAACAAACCTGCAGAAATCAAAGCAAGTGAAAAAAACTTGTTATTAGAGAAAAAGAGTAACCCTATAAGGATCATTCATGGAACTTCAGAAACTGATGGTGGGAATAGGCTTTCCTTTCCCTTTCATTTCTCCAGTAATAAGGCCATGCATTGTTAAAAACAAACAATGAAGATAAGCAGAACTACAGTGAAATTATAGAAAACATTATCTATCATTTAGTTGCATTCACTTCATCCACAAGAGATTGTAAATTCCAAATATTTAGTGGTCCCCAACAGATATCAGCCTCAATTTTAACACACAGAACTATGTCACAGATCACATGCCTATATCATTTATATTGTTTTATTTAATATTTTAGCGCACATATCAATTATCAACTCTTGACATGCAAGGAAATATCGTATTGATGACATTTGAGGAAGAAGAGTGCCCATTAACTGAAGACAGAATTTTTTCACACTCCAACAACCAATGAAAACGAATCCAACTCAATCAAATTCTAAAATCTCAAACTGGGTTTGGAATTTTTATATGAAGGATCACCCATTAGCCAAATTGATAGCATCAATAAAAATCATTAGAAAAACCAATTGTTATGACCCACAAGAGAGAGACAACAAAACAATTCAAAAACAACAACATCAATGTGAGAAAACAAAAGAGGTTGAAGAAAACTATAGTGAATACCAGAAAAAAAGTTTTGGAAGATCAAAACTGGCGAAGTGCTTTACCTGACAATTCTTGTCGGCAAACTGAAACAGAGGAAAGTTTAGAGAGAGAGAGAGAGAGAGAGAAAATATGAGTCAGCAGATAATGAATCCAAAGTGGAATTGTTTAATTTTGTGATTGGAGCGATGGAAAATGGTAAATCTATGGAATCTTACGCGCTGAACATTTGTCTTGTGTAGCATTCTGGTTGGTTTTTATACATGTGTAATCAATTACATTCCATCAATTTAATTATAGATATTATTAAACAATAAATTTAATTATTTACAATTAAATTAATCAATTCAACTTTTAAATTTGATAAATATTACTACTAATTTAATTCTTAAATTTGATGATAATAATAATAATAAGCTAATTTAATCTCTGAAATTAAAAACTAATTTGACTCATGTGACAAATTATAAAATAAAATAACCGATAGCTAATAAAAAATATCGATGGTTAACTTTAGATGTAATTGTTATTTAGAAAATTATTTAATATTTGACTAAAATGTACTTGTTTAAATTTTTTAATATTTATTTTATTATAAAATATAAAATTTTCATGTCCAGATTAAGACTAAAGTATATGAAGTGAAAGCTTTTACTGGTAAGAGATGATGATTAAGATTCTGCGCATCTACTTGATCAAGATGTATTCAAAAAAGATGTTTTTAGATGTCTCATATCAATTTTGCAAAAAGGTAGAGAAATTGATGAGGATGTAAATCATAGAATCAAAGCAGGGTAAATGAAATGACATAGTGCATCTGATTTCTATGTGACCATAAAATTTCCCTTAAGCTAAAAGAAAAATTTTATAGAATAATTGCAAAATCTGTAATGTTATATGAAGCTAAATGTTGGCAAACACATAGACAATATGAGCATGAAATAGGGGTAGCAAAAATAAGAATGTTAAGGTGGATATGTGGTTATATGGAGATGGATAAGATAATAAATGAATATATTTGACGAAAGGTAGCAGAAATATTTATGAATGAAAAGATGAAAGGACATAGATTGAGGTGGTTTGAGCACGTAATGAGACGATTCATGGATGCTCCAGTAAGAACAAAAATTTGTTACCAAGAGTTCGATCCAAAGAGAGGTAGAAATAAACCGAACTTTTATGGAAAAATGTAGTTAAACAAGACTTAATGAAGTGAGATATAGATTGACGGAAAGTGTATCTTAGAACTGAATGGAGAAAAACTATAAACTTAAAGGAGAGTTATACTCATTGTTTATCTTTATATCACATATAGTCTTTTTTTAGTTTTTTTCTCTTCAACTCACTTCTATTTCTTTCTCCTTTATTTTCTTTTATCTTATTTTCTTTTATATTATTTTATTGGATTTATCTATCACCGACTTTAATTAATTTGAGTTAAAGATGGATGTTCAAAGTGTAAAATTTTATGAGTTTTTTCAAATGACTTATTTTTAAATAAAAATAAAAAAGAGCATCTGTACCACTTAAGAAAATAAAAAATTAATTTATATCCACTTTTGAAAAATGACAAATTTAATAATATATTAAATATTTTGTAATTGAAGATTTTAAATTATTTGTTAATTTCTAAGAATGTCTCTAATGAAAACTTTAATCATTGATTTTTAATAAATGTGTTATTAGTGAGTAGTAGTTTTTTTCTTTTCTTAATCATCTGGTCTGGCGCGTGATATTTATACTGTTCTCCAAAAAGCGTGAGCAATAAAGGATTGCAGCATTGATTCTTCATGATTTATTATTGTCAAATTGAATTGATGGAGGAGTCTTGTCAAGTTGGTGGCAAAGACTAATAGATTATTGCATATGCAAAGTCGGCTATTAAAACGATAGCTTTATGCTGCGTTTCATTTTCAAAGTTAACTTTTTGGAAATGGTTTTGTTAACGACGGAGTCTATGGTACGCAAGCATAACCCATGCGCACCGTGCCAGAGGAGCCGGTAATCGTTGGATCGATTTTAATTTTCATCAAATAGTTATTATTTTTTAATTTTCTTTTTCTTTTTTCTTTTTCTTTGCCTCATTTTCCCTTTCTACCTTTTTTCTTTTTTCTCTTTCTTCTCTCTCCGCATTCCCGTCTCCGCGGCCCCATTCTCGTCGCTGTCGTTGCCCTCTGCCACCGTCGACCACGACGGAATCTGACTCGTCTGTTGATTAAAAGCATTAACAAAAAAAAATTGGAACTCTTCACAGAAAAAACAAAAATGAAAAAGCATATTCCAGATACACCAAAATATTTGTCACAAGCATGTGAATGAATAGTTCAAATTGAAATTTCTCTGAATAACCAGTAAAAGGAAGCATCTTTGTGAAAGGGTTGGAGAGATTGGAAGATAAGGGGAATTTTGATGGAACAAAATTAACCTTGCTAAATTAAAGATAATTGAAAAAATCTCAACTTTACATGTTCATCTCACAGACACCCCCACCTACATGAAGCAGAGAAAATATAAAAGCAAGAAAATTCCATCCCGACAAAAAATAAAAATGTGAATTTTTTTGCTAACAGAAGAGAAATTGTTTGGAAGGTTCTGGAAGGTGAAAGATCGCAAAGTGAACCGTGCCGATCTCGGCTGCATCCTGAAGCTGCTGGTGAAGAAGACTGGTGGCGCCGCCACTGTGGATTCGATAGATTCGGTGGAGAAGAGAGAACGGGGGTGCGGTGCCGGAACGCGGAGAGAGAAGAGAGAAGGGACTCGGTTGTAAGGGTGGTGAAAGGAAAGGGTAAATGGTGGACGGTGTTATTGAGGCTGTGATGCGGCGGCGGCGGCAATGGTTCTGTTGTTCTGGTGGGGCTCGGAGAAGAAGAGAGAAAGGACTCGGTCCTTGGTGCCGTACGATCGGATATGCTGAGGAAGATAAGGGTTTTTTTGTAAATGGCAACAAAAAAAAGAAAAAAAGAAATGAAGTCCATATCCAACGGTTGTAATTTCTCTCGCACGGTACGCATGGGTTATGATTGCGTACCGTAGACTCCGTCTTAATGACACATAGATAGATACCCAAACGTGTGTGTACATTTGGTTAGGCAAGATTGCAAGACGGATTCTAGGGTACGCCAGTAAAACTGGTGCATAAAATGCGAAAGAAAACCGTGGCCGTTGGATTGTTGGATTTTTATTTTATTTTTCTTTTTTCTTTTTCTTTTTTTACTGTCATTTACCACAAAGGCCTCATCTTCCTCAACCAAACTACCACACAGCACCGCATCGCTCCGCACCACCAAACCGACATTGGCTTCAACGGTGGCAGAACGACTCCAATTGGTTCCTTAAGAACATAACTCTTAAATGTGTCCATGGGAAGAGAAACAAGAGCCTTCTGCTTCGCGTCCAATTTTTCAGCCAGCCTGACGCTTGTGTCCATCCAACAAGTTCACATCATCTCCAGAGCCAGAAGAAGCATCCAAGAAACAAAATACAAACAAATATAAAAACCC
>CM023958.1:36725094-36743142 GCA_013407115.1 Glycine latifolia
GCGAGATCTTCCATCATTAAACTCCCCCCACATACACAGAAACAACCCAAAAGCTTCAGAGAAATTCCTGGAGTCCACAAGTCCGGATCGTATCTTTTTTTCAATCCCAAAATCTTAAATGTCAAACAAAATGGGATTAATGGAGTATTTTTAATTCTTATTCTTATTTCATACTGTAATTTAGTTTTTATTATTCTTTTCCAATTTTCTTCCTATTTTTTAATGAGTTTAATTAAATTATATATTATAAACATTTTTAAATTAATAATCATAAAATTTAATGATTTTCAATTACATATCAATCAATGATAAAATGATAATGTAAAAAAATTAATATTATTAAAATATTCAAATTAAATCAATGTTTCATTTTTAACATTCTTTTCTGTTAACTTCCATTTGAGCACTTGACAAAAATGGTGCTACGTGGCTTACACATTGTTAATGTGTTTTTGTTGGCATCTTTACATTTTTCCGAGGCCTTTCTATTTTTGAGTATTTCTCTCATTTTTTAAAATGAAAGTAACAATATTTGGACATTTCATTATTTTGTACAATTTATTGATATATATTTTTTTTATTTTTCTTTTCTATCACGTCACATCATCTATTATATTTATATTTTTTATTTTTTATTTCTCATTGAATGTCAACTAGCATTTGGAGAATTCATATATATTTTTCATTTAAACAAATGCAATGTACCCATTAGCATCTTTCAAGCGTAGCTATGGCAACCACGTACTCCCTCGTCTACACACCGTCTCTCGGTGTAATTACAATCCTAAGCATAGCAATGGCATATGGTTAGGAATGTCTTACAAATTTTAAAAAGGAACAAGATGGTGATTAAATTAATAGAACCTAGTATTACATGTAACTAAATTTATTTAAGATACAGAAGTTATTAAATCAAAGGAAAATATATATTTTTAGTTGTTATACTTTCTAGAAATTTTGGTTTTAGTCTTTATATTTTACCATTGAATATTTTGGTTTCTGAATTTTTAAAAATAAATATTTTTAATCCCTTAGGACTGAAATTGTTAAGACCATTTTGTACGTGACATTAGTTTTGTGGGACTAAAAAATTGATTTTTAAAATTAAGGGATCAAATGTTCAACTGTAAAATATAAGAGTTAAAATCAATAATTTTATAAAATAAGGGACTAAAATATATTTTTCTCTAATTCAAATTGTGTTGACATTTTATTTCCTACCTTTATAAGAGTAAATATTTATTGCACATATTTAGATAGTTTTCTTTTTCTAACAAGTTATTAATCCTAGTAGTACTGAACTCGATTTTCTTAAGTAAAGTCTCAAGTTTAAATTTTGTGATTATAGATAGAAAAAACATGATTGGAATGAGAGAAGTGATAATGTCACTAAATATGGTCAGTCAGACTTTCTCACAAAGACTAATAATTGACAAAGTCAATAAATACTTCATATCAATAAGATGATTATGAAAAAACATACTTTTCTTTTTCTTAAATTTTGTATAGTTCCATACTGTCAGGAATTTATTTCTATTTTTAAGATTTTGTTGAAGCTTGTTTCCATGTACATATATTGATGCTCTAGAGCCAACAGAAATTACTTTTGCTTCACCTCCTTTATGGTATTAGAGACTAAAAATGAAAGTGGGTGATACTCGAAGAGACAGATTTCTCCATATGATCTGTATTTATGTGTCAACCCAAGGAAATGTCGTCACTTAGGCTTTGTTTGGGAGTTAGGAGAAGGGAAGGAAAGAGATTCAAGGGGAAGGGAAGGGAGGAAATTGAGGGAAGTTCCTTCCTCCTTGTTTGGAAGTTCTAAAAACCCCCCAAATAGGAGGAACCACAATTTTAATGGTTTGGATGATTTAAAAGGAGTTTTAAAAATCCTCAAATCCTTTTCCTCAAAAATTAAAATTCTCAAACAAAGAGATTATCCTACCTAAACCTTCCCCTTCCCTTCCTTCCCCTCTAAAATCCCTCTCCCAAACAAAGCCTTAGGTGCAATTGAAGGGTGAAAATTATGATAAATGGGCTCGTGTAGTACATAAAATTGGAATATGTGTGAGATTGACTAGTAAAACCCTATGGACTAGTCTATATCTGAACATGATCAATGCTTTTACATTACAATTACAAATTATGCAACCATTTTTGGGTGAAAATAAAAAAATGAAAAGAAAAATAAAGAAGAGCGTCTTAGGCCTGGGTTCAAAATTGGGCCACCGGTGAACAACAATTTCACTAAGGCTTTGTTTGGGAGAGAGATTTTAGAGGGGAAGGAAGGGAAGAGAAATGTTTAGGTGGTGACATCTCCTTGTTTGGGAGATTTAATTTTTGAGGGAAAGCATTTGAGGATTTTTAAAATTCCTTTGAAATCCTCCAAAGCCTAAAAATTGTTGTTTCCCCTATTTGGGGGATTTTTAGAAGGAAAAGTAATAAAATTACTATCTTACCCCAGTCAATGTTAATAAAATTACTATCCTACCCCAACCAGTGTTATTTAATTGAATTTAACTTTTTTGAAATAATGACAAAATTGTAAAAGTATGTTATTAATTCTTCATTTCCCTCTCTTAATATATTTTTAACTCCCAAACAAGGAGGAAAGAATTTCCCTCATTTTCCTTTCTTCCCTTTCCCTCCCTTCCCCTTGAATCTCTTTCTTTCCCTCCCCCTCCTAACTCACAAACAAAGCCTAAAGCTCGACTCAAAATGTTGAAATTTGATTTGGGCTATGTGCTAACAATGTAGTCTAATACCAAATTATTTTGGACCAATATATGATTTGGGCCCCAAATGATTGGAGTTTTTTTTTCTTTTTTTTTTTCAAAGTCCGATGGTTTCTTGGACAATTGTAGGCCTTAACACACAATTTGGGATCTATAAAGTTACGATTCGAAGGTAGGTGATTACCAACAAAAATATAAAATAAATAATATAAGTAAATTAAATAATATTTTTTATTTACACATGCATGTTTTGTTTCTTATTTTATTTAGTTTAAAGAGTTTGGTGGACCATTTTTCATAAAATTTTATTTACTATTACTATGTTCTGTTTCTTAATTTAATTTAGGAGTTGATTTAACTCAGACAACTTGTCAACTCTCATTTTTAAAAGGAAATACGTTAATTAGGACAGCTTATCAATTCTCACTTTTAAAAAAGAGTCATTTTAGCTTGAATAGCTTGGTAGACCATTTTTTTTGTACAAAACTTTTTTTTGTTATATTTATTTCTCAACATAAATAATGAAGATAATTTAGACACCTTATAAACTCGTGTTTTTAAAAGGAGACAATTTGGTTGACTATAAGTATTTTAAAGAACAATAAATATCTTTGGTTGTTTCATTTTTTCTTTACTAATTCTTTCCTTTATATTTCAGTCCTAATCTCCTTTTGGGTATACTAAATAGTGTTGTTCTATATACACAAAAGGATCACCACCATATATACATAAAAGGAAAATAGTCTTTTTGAAGCTGAAAAGGAAAGGAAAATAGTCTTTACAGCATAATAATTATTTTTTCCAAACCTGCTCTATCTGTAGCAAAATATATAAAATAGAGAATATCACATATTTTCAGGATAGATATATTCGCTCTGCGTCCGTTATATTATTTTTTTTGTTTTAGTAGAAAAATTGTGCACTTATTAAAAAAGGGTGCAATTAGTAAATTAATGTCCAATTACCATTTTATTCCTATTTTTTACCCAGTGTTAATAATATATAATGTCTAATTTATAATTTCATAAACTTAAAAAATTATTAAATAGATATAGACTAGGTCTAAAAATCTTTGAAATTCTATTAAATATATTCTGCTTCTCATTTGAACATCATCATAATGTACGAATTGATGATCCAACAAAAAGCTGCTGAACTTTGACCATGACCACTGTTGATCCTACAGAACTGCATGATTTCATTTATTCATTACTCACACAACTTTTTTAAGAATGGATCGAAACACATGCCTTTGACTACCGCATAAAACACCAACTTCTAAGGGCCTTCATTTGTTACATAAACATTATGCAACTCTTATTTAATTTATATAAACTTCATATTGTTTTATTTGTCTCAACTTACTCAATAATTGTGTAAGGTAACAGGAAGGGCTCTTATATAAAGCGCGTCACTACCTCAAGATTTAAAATGAAGCCAACACAGACTCGTATATAAAGTGTCATTAACTCAAAATTTAATACCTATTTTAGCTTCTTATTGTGTTCCGGAGATATTTTAATGAACAAAAAAAAAATATTTACACTTACTATGAAAAAAAAGTCCTTAATTAGGAATTTTTCTAATTATTCAATCTCCTGTATTTATATTTATTAAGAAAAAGAGGAATAATTTTTTTAACTACAGTAATTAAGATCTTTGATTTTTTAGTGAAATCTCAAAAATCTTTACACATTTTGATTCTTTGAATGGATTATAAGACTAATTCTTTATTTGAGATTTAAGTAGTCTTATTTAAAGTTTTTTTTATCCCTTCAAGAGTGAAACTACATATATGAGAAAAAACAGAAACAATTTGATAGAACATTAAATGATATATAAAAATGAAAACAACATATTATATGTATATGTATGTAGTATTCAGTAATTTACAGTACGTAATTTGAATGGGGCAGATAAAAAAAAAGAAGAAGGAATTCAGTACAAAGTGAAGTAGTAAAAGCCGTAACTAATAATTATGGGGATGCCCCATTGGGTAGGTATGGCATGATTGGACCACATTCAAGTTCGTGCCCTAGTGCACAGTTGATGTAAGAAACTCAGCTGAGCCTGTTTGTTGAGAAAAGGCTCGACTTTGGTCCAATGATTTTTGCGATTCAGGTTATCGTTTGCATGTCTGTACGGCCTCTTAATTACCCTGACACTCTCACACGCCCGTGCATATCCAACCTAAACCCTCTCTCTTTCCCTTCTTTTGGAAAATCTACTCTTGTATATCAAATATAATGACTAAAATCATACCCAAAATAATGTACAACATACATACAAGATTAAGATGCCTATCATTATCAAATTAGAATGTAAAAACAAAATCAACAATATCCAACGCAGTTAATAGATAACTAAATTTCTTAAACATATTAGTAAGAGTTTGCTTTTTAATCATACATATGAAAAAAATTTGTTAAAAAAAAGTAAATTTTACTTTAATAATTTCTACATATGTCTCAAGTTTAATCGCATGATTTCTGATTGTCGAAATATTTTATTTCTAACAAAAAACGTGAAACCAAAAATAAAACTATTTAGTGCTGTTTGTATAAATTGTCATTACGGCAATCCAACCTCTGTTTTCAAAAGCATATTCAATTCTATCTTCTTTTTTCCCCAGTAAAAGTGTATATATTGAACCTCTTGTTATCACATTTGAAACCGTAAAACAAACATGCTTTTAAATAAGTTGTTAATACTAGTTGAGAGATATATTTATTAATTATTCAGTTACATTAAATATTAAAAAAGAAAATTTTCTTGCTTATAATAATCATCATAATTGACTCAAACATAATTATCCCATGCAAAAGATAGTTGCTCTGGATTTTCTAAATTTGCATTTGTTTTGTGTTAGACAGGTATAACATTTTAATATGTATATGACATGAAGAACAGAGGGCAGGGTTCTCTGCAGCTCTCTATACTAGCTTTCTTACTAGTTTACATTTAATATATATTCTTAATTTTTTTTTCTAGTTTAATGATTTTAATTTTTTTGTAATGGAGAGACAACATCTCTGAAGAAAATCCAATTTCGGAGCTCAGCTGAAATCAATAAACTTAAAACTCAACGGCACGCCTAGTAAACGAAAAATATCAACTCGTATGATTGTCATGCGCATCACATGACATGTTAATATTTTAACTGGCCTTACAAGATTAAAGAAACCAACTATAAATTTTTGACAGTTAAATTCTATATTTTCATATTACAGTTTTATTTTATTTTATTTATTATATTTATTACCATTTTCCCCATGATAAATGCACCCTAAGAAAGTGGAAAAAAATATTTCTTTTCATAAATTAAAATGACCGAATCTCAAAGTTAACTCACTTCTAACACTTCAGAATATTTATCTTTTACCGAGACTTGTTAAAATCCTTCTCTAGTAGATTAAAAGAAATTTATTAACCAACATGAGTTCGATTTTCTTATAGTATTTTTTTTAGCAGATACAATAAATATCTTCTATTGAAAGAAATTACAAGAACAATTGATGCAACTATATACTTAAAATTCTAACTCGATATTGTTAATTAAAACAGAACAATCCTGGTCAGCTAACATTTTTTTTATATAGTATAATACGACCATTTTCATACATTTCCTTTTTTTACTGCACTTTTTCATACAATTCTTAATAAACCGTGTAGTTTTTTTATTTATTTAAATATGATGACATAAATAGACGAACATAAAGAGCCAAATTACAGTTACATGTTACACTCACAAAGTTCAAAATTTCAGTTATTTGACTTTGAATATATCCCTGTGCTGAAACGAGTGGTGATACAAGCAAAACATATCAATTTCTAGACTGACATAGTTGATCCATTTGGGCAGGGTTTACAATGAATATGACAACAAGGCTTGTTCTCTCGTATCATTTTCCAACTGCAGCGTATGGATCATATGGCTCATCAACAAGATCTTGTATACACGTTTAGTCCCTTTCCTCTATTATCGGCCTAACAACATTTGCAGGACTTGTTTATTACCAATCCCTAGCTAGTGTGTTCTTCCAACAAACTTCCATGCAACTTGCAAGGTAAAGCCACACTTTGGTAGCAAGATATATCACACACCACCTTAATTGTTTCTGCTCAAAGCATAGCTATAGCTTCAGTACGTACCTATATATAAATATAAAACATTAAGTGTCAGTAACCAGTTCAATAATTTGTGATATAATACACTAACACGTTTCTCTTGCTGCATGCGTTACTTTAAATTGGAATTAAATATTACTATTTTAATTAGAATTAAATATTACTTTTTTTCGATCAACAAATGTTAATGGTTAATATTATTAATTTTTGTTAGTAGAAAATATCGAACTGAAATCATTTCTCTCTATCCTTTTCCCTTAACCATCAAACACACCTTATATCTCTTGGAATTAAAATATTACTACATTACATACTTGAGATTGAGTCGGCATGGTAAATGGCTTGTGCCAACTCATGGAATATAGACACATGAACAAAAAATATATGAAAATAAGACTTAATTTGTTGGTGTGAAGTTACTCTACCTTAATTAATAATTTCAAATAGTCTTTAATTAGCATGTAATTATGTTCAATATAGCGTGTAATTGTAATATTCAATATTTAGAGAAAAATTGTGTCGCCTATTGACAATTTTATTTAGTTTGAATAATATTATCGATCTAGTGAAAGACACTTATTTTTCGTACCAAAAAGGAATACACTAATTGTTTGGCTTGTTCTCATTAATATAAACTTTGTTAAAATTGAACTTCACTATAGTAATATGAGTTTACGCTATTTGTGAATGACGACATATTACGCAAATTGATATACCGACAGTATTATATTACGAAATTATTTATTAGTATGATATATGATACTGGGAAGCAAATTATATACATACATATATATATGTATGTATGTATATCAACAAAGAGAAATCTAACAACTAATCGTTTATTTGAAAAGGAAGAGTGAAATTATAGTGAATGGATATTTAATCATTGTTTAAGTTCATAAATATATTGAAAAAGGAAAAGTGGTGCACTTAGGTGAGGGCATGCAGTGGAGGGTAACTCTGGTTAGTGAATATAACAAGGTGGAAATGAAGAGTACTATTGATAAAAAAAAAAAGTTGAAATAGGAATTGAGATGGTGTTTTGGGAGATCAAAACTTCCACAAGTTGTGTCCGTGAACAATAATTGTGAGGCAAGCAACAAAAGGGTACGGAGATATATGAATAATCAGATATATATCAGTATGTTAAATATCTTTAAAAAAAAAATCTAACACCGTGGAAGGTGGTGGTGGCCATGATAGCTTGGTCGTGCATGTCGGTGATAAATGTGAAGTTAATTAATGACACCAAACATTAAAATGACACCAAATATTAAAATGAATTGATGATGCATGGATGAAGAGAAATGGATAGGAAGGGTGGTCGAGCAATGTTAGGGTGGACACACTGTAACATTTTTCATTGTAAATATAGAAGAGAAGATAAGGTCCCAAATGATCACAGTTGTTTTTTAGTAATTGTGATCATGGTACACGCATAAAAGAAACAATGTTCTTACTCTTTTTTTATTTTTTCTTTTGGATATATTTTGTTTTGCCTGCTACAACTATTTTTTTAACAATTAAACCACAATTTGCTACAACCATTCTTCCTTCGTATTCCCACACATATAACGTATTTATGCATGCCTGCCTAATACTTCTATTCAAGCTTTTTTTGTCAAATTTTTACAACGTAAACTATGTTTTGGTTGTATATACATAATATTGTTAATAAATTGTTAATATACATAAAATTTCCTGAGTATTAGGAAATATTTTTTTATTAGCTGATTGATTTCTTGAGAAGCTATTTCGAATTGAAGTATTGGTTAAAATAGTTAAAGAATCTATAACAATATTTGATTTACACAAGTTTAGTAAATATTTTGCTTATTTCATGAACTAGCAAAGTTATTTATTTTATTGAATTTGATTACATGATAACAAACTCGAAATTGGTTGTACATTTCTGTTCTTAAATTAAAATTTTAATCAAATTAAAGAATTTTACAAGGTGACAATATGTGATTGAATGATTTTGTATTCACTTTCCAGTTTTTTAATTGCATTATTAATTAAATTTTATCTGGTGTTAAACATCACAAATATCTTCTTAGTCATTAAATCAAAGACTAATTTTAATTATGATGTCTAACTCTTATTGACTAAAAAGAATTTTACATATTCAAAAAATCAAATACATATTTTTTATTAAATAAATTATTTTCTCACATATAACATAACATAATAGAACCTTACAATTATGAATTCCCTTATTTCCATCCTTATTATGAATTCCCTTATTTTCATCCTGTATTAAGGTGTGTACATTAAAAGAGCGTCCAATATTCTTAATCCTTTGCTAACAGAGTAAACATTCATATCAGTGATTTCACTCTCATACTGTGATTTCACTCTCATACTGTTGTTGTTACTTTCCCACAATTACGCTAGTACTTCAGAATGACAACAAACAAATTAAATATAGAAAAAACAACTAATTAAGTGAAATCGTTACGTCAAAAAACCGGCAAAAGAAAATAGAGCACGCTTCCCCTTGAATAACCACTAGATTCCAAACTCTCTTTCACTTTTCACTTGTGAACGAAGACACTTTCTGAGGGTATTTGTCTCAATTAAGTGTCTCTTTCTGAACACTAAAAGTCTAAAAGTGTGGATTTCTATATTATTTAACCAACCGTCCAGCATTAGACCAAATCACTCACTCATTCACGTCAAATACTTTCAGGCTTTATTATAGAAACCTGAGCCCAACTTTGCCGACACAATACCAAGTAATTGAAACCGGTCTCCAAAATGTACATACGTTACACTTACAAGCTCCATTAACTAACAATTTTATCCACACAGAGACACTTTCCGTTACATTGAGTAGTGTTTAGCACGAGTATTTCAATCTACACAAAACCTCATAATTATATCTTTTCATTCTTTATGATAAATAATTTATGTTCAAGTCAAATAAAATAAGTATAACCATACAGGCGACAAAATTCATAATTATGTGTATGCTTAATTTTTGGGTGAAAAAGTATATTGAGACAAAAATAATTCTGTCAAAAACTAAGACCCTCGTTTTGGTTTTCATTTTATTTTTATTGGTTAAATTTATATTAGAATAGGCACATAATATTTTTAATTTCAATCCAAATATGCAGATTGACACGGAATAAACAAAAACATTAATATATATTTCTGCATCAAATATGCAGCTCTTACAACTCTGACTTCCAACCTCTACCTGACTGGAGCCATATATATTAAAAGTACATAACTAGTAAGAACCTTAATAAATTTAACAAGTGCTACATTTTGACCATTCATAAAAAGAGGCACATACATATATATGTAGCTGGTACAAGCACTTAAATTTTTATTGGAAAAAAGAGAAAAACAACTAGTTACGAAAATGCCCTATGCCATACGGGAGGTACAGCCTCAAAAACTGAACTCTCCCAGGCTCTCAGCAAACCTAGAATGAAGTACAATACTCTTATAATAATAATAATAATAATAATAATAATAATAATAATAATAATAATAATAATTTAATTAACACTCTCTTTGAATAAAAAAAAAATCATAACACTCTCTCATTGATTAAGTAGGCTCCTAATGATTCCAGCCTCAGCACTATCAGCATCAATTGTGGTCAACAACTGAGACAGTCGCTCGCTCAAGTCACTCACCTCTCTATGCAAGCCTCTGATGTAGTTGCATGTCTCTTGTAGGACCTTTGACGCTGAAACCTGCACTAGTAACAAAGTCAGTGTTCTTGATTACCTACGAGTCGCACTTCTGGAACGCACACACACACAAACATGTTGTACTTTGCATGAAAAACTGCTTGCGTTGAATTGAATGAGAAAAGGAAGAAACATATATGTTAAAGTCCAACACACATGCTATCTGACCAACTTGTTATTATGACTATATGCTCCAATGAGTCCAGAGGGAAAGATTCGTTTCATTTCATGCATGAGTTTGGTCAAAATTAATCAGTTACTATTTTCTTCAGATTTTATGGGTTTTTTTCTTTCCGTTATGGGGTTCTGCAGTATTATATATACTAGTTGTAATAACTAGTATAAAATTATTTTAACTTAATCAATAATATTCGGTCTGAATTATGAGTTGTAATTATATTAAATATTTGTAAAAAGAAGTTTATCATTTATAATAATTCTACATGTTCGAATAAGATTATCTACAACCGATAAAACATACATGTGATATTTATAAGAAAATACTAGTTGTATTGCTGTATCTGTTGGCATTTTATTTTTTATTTTTTTAAGAATGAAATAATTAAGTTATATAATATAACACTGCTTCAAAAATAAACTGAAATTAGCAAGTATGTAGTTATCAGTTAAAATAGTGAAATGGGTCAAAAAATGTGTACACTAAAAGTTAGTATAGTTGTTATATATACACATATAATATGTTATCTTGATCTTTGTAAATACAGTATATATTTATACAGTCAATGGGAACGCTTTAAAATCTAAGAGATCTGTGTAGATTTTGGAATTGTTTGGAACTTGGTCCTCAATATACGGGTCAAATTCTGACTATCCTTGGACTCTTCATTTATCAATTATTATAGTACAATTGACATGTTCAGCACGAGCCATGCCACTATGATCGGTAGCATAATCCTACTCTATCATTTCACATATACAGTAACAAAGAAGCAAGTTGTTTCTGTGTTGGTATAACAGAGATGTATATCATTATCACCATACGTGAAGTTGAAACTATATGTTTTCTGTGAGCCAGAAAAGCTCCAGTCAAAGCTAGATACACATGCCATACCATGTGAAGGAACAACCACCAAAAAAAAAAAAAAATTAAGGAAAAATAATAAAGAATTAAATTAAACTACTAGTAAATATGTAAGAGTATGTATAATTCTACTTTGGTTCCACATACCAGATATGATTTTCCATGTTTACTGAGAAGTTAATAGATACATACTGCCTTATAGTGTCAATTACTTTGATAATTTTGTGTAATTTCACAAAACTTCAAGGTGTCAGTGTAATTTGTTCTAATAGTTATAACTTTGACATTGCAAAGGTGATTTCTTATTTCTCAGAGTTTCCAAACAGGCATTACAGTACATATGATTGTGATAATGGAAGAGCTAGATTATGTTTCGTACCTTGTCAGATCGCCTATTGCGAATCTCAGGAACAAGTTGGCGCAATTTGGAAACAAGTTCGATGATTTGGTCATCGGAGATCCTTGTAGACCCTGAATGTTGTCTGGATCTTCGGCTAGACATGTCCCTAGCTAGCTAGAGCTTGGTCTTTTTGTACTTGGTCTGTGTATAAATATCTTCAAAGTGCAAGCTATAGCCTAGTTTGCTGCTATAAACAGAGGTATATGTGTATGATAAGTTGTACTAGACTACTAGTAATAATATAGAAGGAGAAGAAAGCAAGAGGAAACAAATTAAGAATGAATGGTTATAGGTTGGGAAGTAGGAAATAAAACACATGGTGTTAGTGGAAGGAGGGGGAGAGGGGATATATAGGGGAGTAGGAGGTAGAACAGTAGAGTGTTAGAAATATAATTAAGGATGGGCAAGGACCACGATGACAGGAGAGAGATAGAGTGTACAATAACGTAGACAGCATTGTTGAATGTCAAAACATTGATTTGGCCATTGCATCGTAAAAGCAATGGAGTAGTAGCCTTAGTAGTTAGTGTTTCAAATTTAGATATGAAAATTTGTTAATTAAATTAACACTCAAAATCAATTTCACATCCCCAAACTCTCATAATTATTTTCTGGATTTTGGGTATTCCAGGTATTTCTGGCTGAGAATTAGAGAGTTATTGTTAAGATATGAAAATTCATTAAAAAAATTACATTTTTTAATGGATATATAGTTTTCATACAAATAAATTGTAACAAATATCTAACGACATACTTAAAGACTTAAAAGAGTATGGCTTTCTATCAACCATACTACATGTTTGTTAGTTTTTATTCATGAACTATTGTTTCTTTCATTCCTAAATTTTGATTGCTTAAGATTTTTACACACATTTAATTTATATAAATTTAGACTAAAATATTCTCGTTTATTATTTTACAAATTTGTATATTATATCTAATTACTTTATTTGTAACTTACTCTAATTTATAATTGTGTCCCTAGTGTACTAGTTACTAAACCCTGTGATGGGATAGTTTTCTGTTTCAATGCAAATATTACTAAGTAGTATTATTACTGCACTATAAATATTTTGTGAAAATAGAAGTTATTGATAATTGATCTGCTTAACTATTTCACTGTATAGCAATGTAATTAAAAAATACACAATTAGATCTTGAAATTTGGACAAGGTTCAAAAATAAAATAAAAATGCTAAAATAACCAAAGTTCATGAATGAAGAGAATAAAAAGAAATTATTAAAAAAATAGTGGTATAATTAAAACATTCTTAAGTATGTGGTTAATTAGAGTTGTCATCCCTAGAACCATACTATAGAAAAATATTTTTTAGGAGAGGTTGGTCTCAGTTCAAAGTTTCAATTATTTGTGTTATCATCTTATTAGAATTGCAATTTTACGTCAATAATGTATGGTAACTTTTAATAGTATTTTCACCTTAATAATCTATCTTGACTTTTAATACAAATTTTATTATATAGGTTATCAAACTAAAAATTCAATGCAATTAGAGACAACGTACACTAAATATACTTAAAAAATCAATTACACCCAAATTTTGTTATTAGTTTTTATACTTATTTTACATTTATTTATTTTATTTAATCGCTTCATTGTTATATTTATTATTGTTTGTTCATATTTCTTTAATGTTCAAAGCTCATTAATTAGAGTGTGAAAAAAATTATTATATTATTTTTCTAAAAAATCAAGTGTAATAACAATCTGGTCTCTCCTCTGCTAGAATTTAAAAGAAAAAAAATATTAAACAACTTTCACCCATGCATATCTGAAAAGGACAAAATCACTTGTTCAATTAATGCATTCTCTTCCCTGAATTCCTAATAATAAAAAACGAAATTTAAAATTAATTTATAAATAAAAGGAGTTATGTTACTCTTTTGGAAAAAGCAAACATCATGTCGTTTTTTAGCAAAACATAAGGAGACTTGAATTCTTTCTAATCAATTGGAGTATCCAACAAGAGAAAAGAGAGAGAGAGAGACATGGAACAAGGAAAATTCACTTATGATGGTATAATTATAAAAGAAAATCTTGAAAGAAAACATGGAACAGAAACATTTCACAGAACGTACGAGTAATTTTAATTTCAATTATGAGCATTCCAACTTCAAAAGGAAAATATAGACACTTAAAAAAGAAAAAAACTTGAACAACAACAGGCTGGAACTAACCAGAGCTCGAACACATCCTAGTAGTTTCTATGATGTTTTCTTTTTTAATTAAAAAAATGAATTGTATTTGCCCCTGGCATATATAACATCTCTTAAGCTTGGAAAATGTTGATTTGAGTATTCGAACTTTTTTTGAATATAGAGAGAGAGCGTAGGTTTCACTTCCGTGCGTGCCCCCGAATTGGGGTTGGATCTCAAGTGTGATTATAAGAGTGTGTTTGCTTTTAAGTAAACAAAGTGGACCTTCATGTACATGTCTCTATAAGCACGATCACGTGATTATGGAAAACTGACGCTCCTCATTCAGGGGCTATATGAAAATTTTCTCCGCAAATCACAGAATTCCATGTGCTTGTACTTGAAAACACTGGTGACCACAACATTCACGGATTTGTTCTTTCATTAAAGGATGTTATCTTGCGAGATTACCAAATAGTATCAATTTAAAAAGAATGTCCTAGGCTTAAATTCACTTCTTATTACCGTAATATTATGATTCTGTAATTTTAGTTTCTAATCTTTTTTTTGGAAAAATTATGAATCCTGATGTTTTTTTATTGCACATTAACTAATTGTTAGTCTATTATTAATAGATTTTGTTGTAATATATTAAGGTGACATATTATTGGAAAACTAAAATACAATCAGAATACTTTAAGGGTTAAAACTTCACTCTTAACTTCGAAAATAATTGTTATTATTATAAAAGTCACATGCATCTGATAAATGTATAAATTGGGTTATGAACACTATTTTAAAAATAGATATTTATCATTTCAAATTTCTCTTTATCGTAACTTTTAAAGGATTTCATTACTACAAGCCCGACAAGCCATATTTCTTGTAACCTCTATTTAACTACTTTTTTAAAGGGCTCTATACAAGCCTTGCATCTGATAGAAACAAAAGATGGAGTACATGACATGTGAAACATTAAACAATGAAAACACATGTAAGAAGAAAAGGACAAAGATGTGTACACAGGTTATTAATCCTAATGAAACAAATTAAAACATATTCACAACTGCATGGGAAAAAATGGTCATACCACAATGTAGCCTGCAAACCAAGTAAAAAAATGCAATCAACCAAAGATGATACATTCAAAAAGGCTCACATACATGGTTAAAAAAATAATAAAGCAATTAGACGACACCTCCTAGTTGAAGAAGGAACAACGTAGAACATGGATTTTGCTTTGAGATGTTGTTAGCGCATAGGTGAAACCGTGGTGGATGGTGGACAGGTTCGAAGCAATGGGGTGACACGATGATGCTCAAGTGGTATGTGTGTACCGTGCACATGACACACAGTGATGAAGTGTTTGGTTCATTAGTTGGTGCGACATAAATTTGGTTTAGTGTGTTTAGGTGCTCGATCATGGTTGCTATTAGCCTGTTCAAGGTGTAGCGTGGTGGTTAGACTTGGACGATCTAGTTCAAGGTGTGCATGGAAATCAGAGATCTTAATGGCTCATGTTAAGCCTTTGATGAAATATTGGTTTGCAACTTGTAGTAAATATGTGGTGTTATAATTGAGGATGTTGATTGACAAGAGAAACATTATGGTGCTTATTTTGGGTGATGTTGAGGTGTACAACCCTCACATCAACATGTGAATACTACATTAGTAAAATACGCTTAAGAAATAATGTTGACTAATGATTGGAATAAAATTAAGTAATTAAAAAATATTGAGGGTCAAAATTGTTAAATAATAATTGAAAATCAAAATTGTATAGTATCATGATACTATAAGAATCAAACGCAAATTTAAGATAATATGTAATGTTTTTTGCATTGTTATCTGTAATGACTTACAGATTGTTACATGTCACCTTTCCATATCAATTAAAAATACTTTGTTTTAACTTGCTTTAAAACTCTTGAATTAAGTTTGATTTTGAAAATAGTTGAAATTCTTAATATGTCATCTCAATAGTCGTCCAACACAAATGTATGTCATGTAGTCATATAAAACATAAATAGGCATTGTGTAAACCTTAGGGCACTACAAAACCAATACCTTAATCAATCAAAATCCAAAGCAAATAAATCTCCAAAAGGCTTCGTAAGTAATAAATACTTCAAAGTATAAACAACTCATACACTTCCTAAGTTGATCCACATTAAGACAATAGAAGAAATAGACTAAAGGTCATGTCTCGATCACTCTAAGCTCACCATTAGGATCCACATCAACTAATAGTAGCATGTTTTCCCCATAACCTCGAGATTATTTGCTCTAGTATCAAGTGACATTATCATCCACAAAATCAAAATAGAAAGCAAGAATAAACTCATGTAATGTGATAAGAGTTTAATTATGAAAAAAACAAAATAAAACTGTCACCTTGAAAATATTAAAGAACATTTCCATTATGGAAAAACAAAGGTAAAATTTAGATGCAATGATCATTTAGAGTTTTTTAAAATTAAAATGATAACTTTATCTAGATAATCAATGTAATAAAGATTTACATTAAAGAAAAACAAAGATTAATTATCAAAATAAAAATTTAATTAAAATTAGAACATCAAAAATACTTGTGCTTTGTTTGGTTTATGAAAGAAAAGAATGAAAGGAAAATGAGTATAAAATGAGATGGTTTTAAAGTTATTTGATAGGAAAGAAAATTAAAAAGAAAAACCATTTATATAAAATAACATAAATGTCCCTAACAAGAAAATATAAAAAATGAATATTTGGCCATTTTGGTACTCTAAGTGTGGTTTCTTTCGTCTCCCGTCCAAAAGTGACGAAATAAAAGAATAATGGATCTCACATATTTTTCAATCCTTTATACCCTTTTTAAAGTGTGAACGTGGGACAGGTTGGGACGAGTCTATGATCTCTATCCCTATCCGACCAAAAAATTGTTCAGACTAATTGCTTACAACCAAGCTCAAATAGATCAAGACCTAGTAAATTAAGGATAAAATCAGGTTATTATCATAATATATCGATCTTAACATTATATATAGTTAAATTATATATCAAAAGAAGTATACAACTTAAATTAATATATATTTTACAAAACATATTTTAAAATAAATAATGATATTGTGAATATAATATCATATTGTACAAAGTATTATATATTGAATAACTTATTATCAATAGATAACGGATAAAAAAACTTAAACTTTATTTAAAGAATATATTGGATTGTGTTGGGACAACCTAAACCGGTCCCCAAAATATATCAAGCTTAATTTCAAAAACTTGATCCGTCAAAACCAACCTCGAGCCAAGCCAAGTTGGATGGACGAACCAAGTCCTACTTTAAACTATATCAAATAGAAAAAGAAAATATTAATTATCTTTTGCTCTCCTTTTTCTCATGAATAACATGTTCCAAACACTGCGTTAAAAGAATTGAATATAAGTTGTGTTATACAAAGTTAACATAATAAAAACTAAACTTGAATATATATGCTTTTAGTTTCCTAGTTTTATTTTTGTCCATATAACATTTTATTTTTCAAAATGGTCCTTGTAAAAACAATAGTAATTGTTATTTTGTGTTTACGACTTGTTTTATATAGTGAAAAAGAAAAAGAAAAGAAATGGAAGTAAGTCAAAATAAGTGTGTTTGACTGAGCCAAAAAGGAAGAATCTTTTTATATATAAAAAAAAGTGAGAAGAAAAGAAGGAAAATTAAACAATTAAGGGAAAAATATACTTACCCATATTAGAAGATAACCAAGTATGTATACCAATTATGTTTTTAACATAATCAGATATCTCCAAATATATTAATTTGTTATCTTCCCCCTCTCCTACATAATAATAATAATAATAATAATAATAATAATAATAATAATAATAATAATA
>CM023958.1:36743152-36845108 GCA_013407115.1 Glycine latifolia
GTAGTAGTAGTAGTATCGTTCAATATTAAATTTTTTCTTATTTTTTCATACCAAACAACTTTAATTTAAATATTTTTTATTTCTCTTTGAACAAACAACCTCTATTTTTATCTTATTTTTCACATATATATTTTTTTCACTTATTTTATTTCGTTCCCTCCCTTTCTTTTCACACGATCAAACTCACTCTTATACTATAATATATTTTTTTGTCCTTGTAATATATGAATCATTTGTTTTTAGTCTCTATCATATTGTTTACAAAGGTTTAATTAATTGAAATTGCACAAAATATTATAGAAACTAATATGATATATATATATATATATATATATATATATATATATATATAATATAGAGAAGGAATTAAGTAAATTTAAAAAAGTTATTCTTCATCTTAATTATTCATTTTCTTGAAATCTAATGATTAAAATTAATTATTCATTACAATCATTAAATTGTAAGAAAATGAATTATTAAGATAAAGAGTAACTCTTTTAATTTTACTAATAAAATGTTGATCTCTCATCATATATATATATATATATGAATTAAAAAAACTTAAAAAAACACATTTGCTTTTAATTTGGAGAATTCACAAAGTTAATGTTATTTTTTAGTCCACAAACTCACGAAATTAATAAGTGAGAACAAGGGAGATTTTTCTTTTTTTAAAAGAATTAAATAAACTCATGAACTAACTTAATCCATTATTGATTTAATCCAGTTTTATAAAATTATTGAAAATAATTAATTTTTATCAATCGAACCTAACCCGAACCTGGGATGGATCGGAGAGAATAGTCCATTTGATCACATCTAATTATAGGAAACCAAATCATATTTAACCCGATTACTATTTCCGGTCGGCCGTCGCTGAGTTGCTGTGTATCAACTTTGGGTCAACACTGCAATATTGTGTGACATGGCATGCAATAATTGGTCAACATCCAGGCTAATTGGAATAAAAGGGAGCTAACTCACTAATTTGGACTGAATTAATGAAATGATGGTTCATTATGACTTTAATGTCCTTAATTAGGAAAGTCGTTCCATCAAATCACCCTCTTAATTCTTAATCCACACGAAATTAGCATTTCTTAAGAGGAATAAAAGGAAAATAAGTAAAAGTGCTTATGCCAAATAGAATGCAAAGTAGCATCAAATTGTATTGATTTGACGGATGCACATTTTGATCCTTGTTAGGGACACAAGTTCGTGAGAGGGAAAGAGCTAATCGTTGCATTGGGTGAACCTATGTCTCATTAGCCTAAGGTCATCACATGCAATTTTCCTCGAGCACACGACATGCCACGTGGCATGTTTTTATGTCCCCGTAGTTATGTAGTGAAAGAGATAGCTGAAATTGAGAATTTCATTTGATGTTTTTATGAATGAAGCATGACCACGTGCAGCTACACATTGTTGGGGCCTCTTACATTCTAGTCCTTCTCTTTTGATGTCTTTGTTCTGCCGCTAGTTATCTATTGTACACAAATTAAGCATTTTTGCTAACAACCGGCAATTCCCTACTATTATTTTACTAGAAGTGAGTGAACTTATTTATACATGACAGTTTGTATTTACCAAAGAAAAAAATAAATAATAGTGTGTTTTATATACAAACCTAATCATGTTTAGTTACCTTAATTTTATATATAAGAATTGAACTTAGTTATATTGTTCTCCTTGACATAAAATGATACTTCGCATATCAAGGAGTGTGAGGTTGTTTTGTTTCAAATCTCATAATATGTAGATGTGATGTGCATTGTGAAGAGGATGTTTGAAAATTCATTGTAAAATTAAGTTGAAGGCAAAAATAATTTTGTTAACAGATCAGAATCTTTATTTTTAAGTTCATTTCTTTCAACCTATTTTATTTATATGTTTAAATTAAATTTAAATATTTTTAAAAGAAATTGTCAAAAATTTAAAATAATCTTATATCACAATTTAAAGTATTTGTTATAAATATATAATGTAATTTATATATTTTAATAATCTTTATTTATTATAATTTTAATATGTAAAGCAAAAAAATTCAATTTAATATGACTTTTAATGATAATATAATTTACACACTAAAAAATATTTATTTATTATAAATTTTAATCATATAAAAGCAAACGTTTTTCCTGGTCAATGTACCACAGTAAAATACTAAATAATTGTATATTGGTATTTAGGTTTGAAACAAAATATATATAAAGATTTCAACACAGCTTGCATATAGCTGCATTCTCTAACGGCCATTGGTTAGGATGTTGGGTTATTTGCCCAGCTATTTGCAAGCACCAATTGTCATTTTCATTCTGTTAGAATCACCCTATTACATAGAACGTGTTTGTTAGCTTGCCCATTCCTTCTACAAATACACCTTATCTAACCCAATTTCCTAACCATATGACCATTACAATGTGCAGTTATACATATATATATTTATATATATGCCAGCAGCTATGATGAGACCTAGCGTTCAAACTACAAAACATACGTAAAAGTAATATAACACCTATTAGGATAAGTCTAGTGGTGGTGGGGTTGAGATAGATGCATGAAGTCAAATTTGATCTTCTTTGTGCCATTATACATTTAAAAAGTAATAATAATATAGATTTTTTATGAAAGGAAAATGAATAATAAGTGTGATTATTTCTTAAGTTGTTTAGTTGAGTAGAAAATGAAAAGAAGGAAAAATTGTGCATATAAAATTACATAAATTTATTCTTTTCTTAAAAAAATAAAATGACATAAATATCATACATAAAAAATATGATATTAATCGAAATATTTATGCCTTTATACTTTCTTAAGTCTTTTCTCACCTCCTTTTCTTCCCAATATGGGTAAAATGACTTTTTTGGTGTAGAATCCATTAAAATATTATCTTTTATATATATATTAAAAAAAATGAAACAGTTAAAGTATAATTTGACATGTTTTCTTTTGCTTCATCAATCCTTCTCTCTCTTTCCTTCAAACATAGCACAAGACTATATGTTTGAAACTAATGAAAATAAGTAGAAGGATTTAGAAAGGATTACAAAAAGACATTTACTTTGATCTTTTATCTTTTTTTTTTTGTGAGGAATAGTGAACATGTCTATTCTTGATTTAATTAATCAACCAATATCTAGGCCCCAATCTTGCTTTAATAACTGGGATGTTGCTGTATCAGCTCAATAGCTACTTAAACCAAAGAGAGGTAACACATACTTGAGAGTGTAGTGGTGATAATGACTAAGATGTCGGAAGAATTAAGAAGGATGGGACGGTGGTACTTTTGGAAGAAGAAGAAAATTGGGGAACATAAGATAGGAGTCTCTATGATAGGCCACTACTTAACAAGTTTAGGTTAAGTCGCTAATAAATTAAGGGGAAACAATTTAACAATCAACCCCACGAGTTAGATACGCTCTTTTAAAATGATCCAACCCACTAAAATAATAGGTTACACAAGCTGCATCAAACGAGTGTTTTTTTTAATCACTTGTACTTTTTTGTGAAAGACAACTTTGTTTAAAATTATACGAGTTTGGACGCTTCTATTTATTAATTTCCTGTTTTTTTTAGAGGAAAAAGTCTTTGGGAGGGGAGGGGGGAAGAGTGGGGCTGCTGGGATTATTTATTAATTTCTTGGTACTAGGAAAAAGAGACTTTATACCTCTGTAGATTTTAAAAAACATAAAATAAATTACAGACGAAGGAAGTAAAATAAAGAAAAAGTATACAGTTGAAGGATAAAATTGTAACTATGACATTATGAGTAAGATCAGTTTATTCAGTGTAATCGAGGGATAAAGATATGTTCAAAGAAAAATGGAGGAAAAAAAACAAACAATGTAAAAAATTATTTTGCATCCATTTTAGCTAGAATCCATATAGAAATACTTGGTTTCTACATTTATTATAACTAGAATTAATATAAAAAGTCTTCTTTAATTTCTAACTTATTTCTCACCACAACTGATGTAGAATTTAACTTTTTACATTAATTTTGGAAACAACCAATGCAGAAAGTTTATTCTTTTTTAAAGTAGCAATACAACTACATTGCATTCATATTATTATGATTCAATAACTACAAATACAGAAAAGGAAACCGATAAAAAAAACACAAAACAATTTTATTTTATTATTTATGTAAATGTTAAGTGCATTTTTCTTTTTTTCTTTTTATTACGATGACTAAGTTGAATGTATATAATTTTCATATTAAAATAACTAAACTCAAAATAATGTGTTCTGAAGTGGAAAAATGATATTATTTTCACCTTGCTTAAGTAATCATTTGCTTCTATAAACAATATATAATGAAGAAATAAAAAACCTTATCTTTTTCTTGTTACATGGCCTAAATGCGAGAAATTTATCAACATTAAGTGTTGGTTTGATCCTTTAAATAAGATTTTATATTTGAGTCTTATATATTAATGAAAAAATATGATTAAGAGATAAGATCCACTAAAAGTTTCTAACAACATATATTAGTCATTAACAAAATTATATAAATACTCTATATCTATAACAAGACAATCCAAAAAAATGCAAATGTTACAGTATTTTCTTTTTTGTTTTTTATTAATACTATAGTGATTTCTACTCTTTCCCCTAAGTTAGCTCGATTTTCTTCTCTTTCTTTTGCTGCACACTTGTGCTATGAATCTTCCACTTTCTGTGATATAGTCTATTCATAAACTTCCAACTATGCTTTGAAAGGAAGCTTTAATAGAGACGAATGAATATGATCCAATAGATAAGTTTATAGTAACGTAAATATTGGAACGAAAAACGCCAAGTTAAGCTAAGCAAGAGTTAGCATTCCAATTAAATCATATAAAACAAAAACAAAGTCCAACCAAAGTTTGTGCATGTTGACTATATAACCAGAAAAGAGAAATTTATTGTGTGCTCTTCGTTGTTGTCTATGGAAGGAAACAATTCTTTAAGTGAGTTTTGGACAATGTTTTTTTTCTTCCTTTAAGTACATCGTTATAATTCCTTTCACAAGGTTATGATTTTAAGAACGTTACAAGAAATATATAACAAGAGAGAAAACATTATCTCATAAGGTTATGCATGATTTGAATCAGAGACAAATACACTAAGATTCATAGAAACAAAAACTAGAGATGTAAAATGAGAAAATGTATAATCATACTTGTGTAAGAAGAATCAGAAAATGAAGTTTCACAAAATTTTGATGAATTTTCTAGATCAATTGTACTAAGAGCTAATGTACATAGAGATGATTTTCTAGATCCCTTCTTACTACAATCAATCTAGAAAGTTTAGTGAAAATTTTCAATAATTAGAAAAGATGTCACATTAAATTACTTTTAAAAAATTATCAAGAATTTCAAAAGTAATAAAGACATTTACATTCTAGATGGTTCCATAAATAATTGGTATATATAAAGAGAGTACTATCTACATTAACTCATAGTATAATCAATGTAAAAGTTTTTTTTAATTCATTTCTAAAACTATTAGTATTGAATATTTATTCTAATATTACAAAAATGTCACTACCCCAGATACTAAACATGGTGTTATCATATTTAGGGAAATGAATACTTTAACATCTCTCTAGTTAAGCTTTCAATACCTAGCTATATGATATATATAAAGTAGCATCTTCCACTTTAACTGTCCCAAGTAATACCATCATTTCTTTCTCTCCTTTTATGGTTAGAAAAGGGCTAGCCTATTTGAATCTGACAAGAAATTGGAAGTTAGAATCCAATATTGAGATCTACTACAAACAATCGAAGACCAAAGGATGGGAAATCTTTAAAGCACTTTATAAGCCATACATCAATTATTCAAAGTAACGCGTGGGCAGTTCTGTAACTTGATTACTTTAATTTGAAGATACTCACCAATAATCCAAATTCGAACCTATCCGAAATATGTAATTAATGAGTATTGTCACGCTAAAGAGTAGTTTTGATCATTTAGGATCGTAATTATAAGTCCTTTTATTCTTATTTAAGTATGTATGAGATTTCCGACAATTACTAGAATTTTGTCTAAACTCATGCGTCAACTTTCTTGAAGTCAAATTAATGCATACATCTATCTCACTTGGGTGCTGGTCATGGTTTTGTTTTCTGACTCACCGACTACTCTTCACGACATTTTGAAACTTTCGGTTGGTGTGTCTAAGGGTGCAAATTAACGGATAACAAATCATTGTCTTAGTTGACCTCAGTTTCAGATTGTTTACCATTGAGTCTAAAGTTGTTATAATTGAAATCCTCAACGGACTTACCGGATGATAACGGCAAGGTGCATGCAATTTACTTGTTTTGTAAAATATTAATGACAAATGTTGATCCGAAAAAGACAACAAAAAGAACTATTACTATTTTTATATATTAGAAAAGGTGATACTATATTTTTGTTCCTTTTATAAGTTCAGTTTTAAAATAAAATATAATTATATTCCTATTTATATATTTTAAAAAGTTTAAGACAATGTTAATTCAACATCAGTCCAAAGATAAACAATTAAAGCTTGAATTTTATACGTACCAACAAAAAGTTATTTGTTATTAATTTTTTAAATTAAAAAGATCACACATGTTTACTAAAATATTCTACCTATCACTCTTTTACTTTAGGTTTTGTTTTTTATTGGGTCGATCATGTGATAATTATTATAGTTTTATAATTATATCCTTATTTTTACTTAATTTTTAAGTATTTTACATACTTATTATAAATGTGTTCATTATTATAGTTGTAATTATATCCTTATTTTTACTTAACTTTTAAATATTTTACATACTTATTCTAAATGAGATTGAAATAACATTTCTTAATCCGTCTGTGGTATCTTTTAAAATAAACAGATATAAGAAATAGATGCAATAATATTGATTGTTCAAAAAATATAAAAATAATAATAATTCGTTCGTGCTTTTTAAGTGAAGAGAATGTTACTCATAAAAAAATGTGAAGAGAATGTTAATCATGCCTTAAGAAGGTTAGTTAAGGGATTGAAAAATTAGATATTTTGCCATGAAAATATAATATTTGTTGTTATTAATGCACTCCACCGTTGTTTCTAATAAAACAAACTTTTATTTAATAATTATCTCAAATATTTTTGTAATGGATGAAAGGTTTGTTGACAAAAACAGAAGCTAAAAGAAGTAAAATCATTACAACACTTGTCACTATTTTTTAAATAATTAAATATATTCAATGTCGCTTAACGAGTATTCTCTGATTAAAATTAAAATTGATATGTCCAAAATTAAATCGTTGACTTTGATCTAACTCTGGGGTTGTTTTGATCCAAGATATTTTTTTTATAAAATAATTCCAAGGTATTGTAGCAATAATATTGTTCTCCAACATAGTTAGGATGTCATAAAATAGAGGGACTAAGTTCCTTCATAAAAAAGCTGCATTACCAATGAAAATTTTTCTTTACTCACTGAATCCAAAACATATAAAATACATTCATATACTAAGTTCTTTTAGCCAGAACTAAAAGTAAAAATTATAGGAGAAAAGATTGATTATGAAATATAGCATAAATAGATTAATAGAAAAAATGTTCTTATATTATAAATAAATATTCTTACTATCCATTAAGATTTTTGTCAAGTTATATTTATTCTACACAAAATAGATAAAATACATCTTTTAATATCTTCCTTTAAAATAAGAGCTGTATTTGGAGTTGAATTCTGAAATTATTAGATACTTTTTTAAGTTACAAAAGCAAACAACAAAGTCAAGATGGCCGAGTTGGTCTAAGGCGCCAGTTTCAGGTACTGGTCCGAAAGGGCATGGGTTCGAATCCCATTCTTGACATTTCTATATTTTTGCTACTTGTTTTTCGTGTACGTACTTGGTGAGCAGTGACCCTATTTTGATGGGCTTTTCCTAAATGAAATGAATGAGCCTATATATAAATGTGTAGTGGTTTATCTTTCGTTGGGGCTCACAGTAGCATTCCCTATTTTGATTCGGCTTTTCATGTATGAAGTTAACGTGAGACTTTGGTCAAAAGTAGATGAAGGTTAGGCTACACAACTAAATTCCAAAAAAATGTGGGAGTATCGTTGTAGTACCCATAGGAGATCAAAATAAAAAATTATTATTATTATTATTATTTTCTTTTGTCTTTTTTATCATTGTCGTCGTCGCCATCACTATAACCTCTCCCTCTCCAATCTTAATGTTTGTCTCTCTTTGTCAGCTCCCCCACCCCCCCAATCATACGTTCACCATCGTTGTTGTCGATGCTTGAGGGAAAAAAGGAACATGATGACGATGCTCAAGGATGCTAAGAGAAGAACCAAACAACTAGATTTGAAATCTAAAATGAAGAGAAACAACCAAATCTAAAGCCCATAATGGTAATTGACGGTGAGAGAGTGAACTTTAAAATCGTTCTTGTATCGAACATTCTCTTTGTCAGCTCACTCCTTGCCTTCTTCCCCTCATTCTCTCCATTACAAACCACCGTAACCCAAACAAATGTAGCAACACACATTGAGATCAGAGGTGTCAATTTACGTTTACCATTTTTTGAGATCCAGATCTAAATTAAGAATTGCTTTTTAATTTGAGATTTGATGTCTTTATTTATTGAAGTTAATTATTTTCGTTTCTAAAACGAGTTTCCTTCGAGATTTTCAATGACTCAATTGCACAACGTCGAGGTTGTCCATAGTGACGTTGGGATATTCACGATGGTGTCGTGGTCATCCATGGTGAGGAAGGTCAAGTGGTCGATGAGGAAATGAGTGATGGTTTGGGGGCTTGAAAGGGTTCTTTTTTAATAATTCATTGCATGTATCCCCATGGTAGTCCTTACCTATCTTAGCCAATAATTATAAAATGTCCATATCTAACGGACCACTATTCTTCCATTCATTTTTTAAAATTCTCGCACGGTGTGAAAGGAAGTAGTTTTGCTTTTGCACCCTATCTTCGTCTCAAAATTAATGCTAGCAAAATCTAGGTAAGGTTTAGTGTCAAACTTCAATTTTATTTTTGGTAACCATGTTATTAGAATGAAATATTCATCGATTTTGTCAATTACTAATTTTTGTCGAGAACTTGACTGACCATCATTAGTGAGATTTTTTTATTTTAACCAAGTTTTATCCATTCACAAGATTTGATCTGAAACTTTTTTTAAGAGAATCGAGTCTAATATCACTTCAACCAATGACTTGGTCAAACTTCAAAGTTTATTATATCGTTGACATTTTTGTCTCTTGCAGTTTGTCATGTAGTATGCAGCAAGTGACTTGATTTTTTATTTTTTTATTTTGGTAATGAAGACTTAATTTTTTTTTTGGTAATGAGTCACTCGATTTGGGTGAGCTTTATTTATCATAAATGAAATTAATCACCCTGTATAGTGAGTTGTGAATTAACTGGCCTATAGCCTACTATTATAACTGAGTGATCTTATTTCACACGAAAACTTTTACATACGATATTCGAACATTAAATTGATCAATAAAATTGTTCAATTTAACATAGAACGAGTGTTGGTTAAAAATTTGGATAATTACAACTATAGAATACCACATCTCCTTCGTAGCTTCCGTTTTCGTAATATTTAGCATTTGTGATTTTGATTTAGCTTATTATGTATGAACATAGCATGAGTTGAGAAGCCGGAGGAAAGGTTTTTCTACCTCAAGAATGACTTGAGCATGCTTAAAATTTAAATTATTGACTTTGCATAGACGCTAGGTGAACTCGATGTCACAAATTATGGACTATGCATGACTTGAGCATGTTGAGATTTATTGTCCTGGGTTATATACATGGATACTGCATCAGCTATGAGTGAGAGGATATATGTGGTGCGGTATGGTTGGGTTTGTTATACTTTTATCCTCTCTTTTGTATTCTGATTATTTGCAACACTGATAATTAGCTATTTCCAAAAAAAAAGAAGAATTCAATGTCACAAATAAACCAGATTATTTGGAAAATGCCTTTCAACGTTATTTAAGGTGCATTCGTGAAACAATAATGATACAGAATAATTTTTTGATACAACTTTCATCACACCATAGTCGCGGTGAAAGTTGTTTGCATGAAATCATAAAGTCAAATTTCATTATCACTTATGTAAAGAGTTAAGTGCGTGTTTGATTTGTCATTTGCACGACTCCAAATGTTTGTTCACATGTTGCAAAGTAAACCAATAAGTAATTATACTGTTGGATTGAAGAAAACATAAGTTACATTAAACGCAAAAAGAACAGAAGTTTTCCACTTTTTCATGCAAAAGTCTTAGATTGATGTTCAATTCAACTGAACGCAGATACAAACACACACCAGTAGATGCAACTTGCAAGAAGATATCCTCCAAAGATATAACATACGTTCTTATAAAGTGAACTTATCTAAAAATTGAATAACTAAGGAAATATTGCCTTTTATTTAATTTAAAGTTATTCACCATAATTTAATGTAATAAATTAAAATTGTTGGGAGTGTTGGTCGAAATATAATTACCCTAACAAACCTTTGAAAACTACTTCCACGGAACATGTACCAAAAAACATAATATTTAATTATACTTTTAATCTGTTTAATCTTATACTTCACGGGATTTTAATCCCCGATGCTTTTCGAAACAAACTTAAATATAAGTTCACAGGTTTTGCAAATTATTAAATAAAATATTGAAATAAAATTCTAATTCTAATTAAAACAATACCAAAAGTAGCTATAAAACTACAGCGAATTTTGTTCGTTTTCTCAGCCAATGAATAATCTATTTTTAGACCTAAGCAAATTTAATCTTGTCAGTTCTTTTTTCCTGTTCAATATCTTCAAATCTTTACTCTCTACTTAATATTTGCGTATTAACTTGATTAAAATAGTTTTAAATTTTGTAAAGTCTCATCAACGAAAAAATCAAATTTCACCAAAATAAAACTCAATTTTTCTATATATATATATATATATATATATATATATATATATATAAATTCTCTTTTTGAAATCACAATTTTACATTTATTAAACCCTTTAAATATGACCAAATTTCCATTGAACTATCAACTTTGGAACATTTAAAATTTTTCATACTCAAAATGTAAGCTACCAAAAGGCATAAGAATCATAAAATAAATTTCAAATTAAGTTCCACATTCATAGTTAACACCATTCAAAGTCAAAATTCTTTAGCACAAATTTTAACAAGATATTTTTTCCACTCATGAATAACTCAACAGCTTAACTCTTTGATGCCTGCTTTTCTTTTGCCTTCTGAATCTTCAATACCTTTTTCACAATTTTTTGCTCTTCAACGAGGAAAGCACGAATAATCCTATAGCAAAGATTAAATAGCTGTTAAATTTACTTCAACTAAGAAAATTTTCGAAAATAATCTAGTGATTTTTTAGCAACATACCTTTCTCTAACAGCTCCCCCGGATAAAACACCTCCATAGGCTCGGTTAACGGTCCTGCGGTTCCTAGGCAATCTAGACCTCTTGTATTCAGCAGGTCTTAAGTGTGGAATCTGCAGATTAAGTAAGGATCAGAAAATCATGATAGTATAAGGCATTTTCTCATCACTACTTAGAATGTATTTGGATAAACAGGTTAATTAAACACTTATGGTACTTATGGACAAAGAGTTTGATTAAGCACTTATCAAAGAAGGATGAATATGGAAGAACTTATTCACAATTTAGTTGAATTTATTGTATGACATCAATAATTATATAAGTGTTTGGTAGAGCTTTAGAAAATAGCTCGTCATATATCTATAAGCAATTTTCAACTTATTTTAATAAACTCTTCAAAATAGCTTATGAAAAAGGCTTATAACTTACTTAAACAGTTTAATCTTATTCCTTTTTAAAAGTACTTACATGCTAAATACTCATTCAATAAGCACTTAATTAAGTTGTTTAACCAACTACACCATAAGCACTTATGTATAAATTGTTTTAAAACTGACGAGGAAATAGGATTAAACTGTTTTAATACAAGGGTTAAGTTGTTTTCATAAGGTGTCTTAGAGAGGTTACTGAAAAAAGTTGAAAACAAGCTTGTAGACATATCATAAGTTACTTTCATAAGCTCTTTCAAACATTTACACAAGTACCTAAGGATTAAGATAAGCCAAAACAAGTTCTCCCAAACACACCCAATATGTTCGTATACTCTGTTTGTCCCTAATTATAAGATTATTTTCAAAAGTTTGTTTCTCTTTTTATAAGACCCTTTTCTAATTTCTAGATGCATTAATTATTTTTTTTCTACATACCCTTAATTATTCTTTCTCTAAACATTAATGAGAAGCAATTAAGTGAATAGAAAGATAAGAAAAGGAAAATTTTGAAATGACAGTACAATTAATTGACAGATTTGATATTATTAACTACTTTTCTTAAGGGACATGAATTAGTTGAAAGGATCTTCTAATTAGGGAAGGAGGGAGTAATTGAGAGCTTGGCTGTGAATCTTACTAGAATAATCCAAAAAGAGTTAATTTTGAAAAGCTTCTCCATAAATCTTATTGAAATAAGATAGAAAGAACTTATAGGAAGGTTGTAAACCACTTTCGCAACCTTAAATAAGCTCTTCCATTGACCCTCTTAGACAAAAACAAAGAAAGGCACACAAATGAACATGAAACCATCAAATTGGCACATGGTGGGACACAAAAAGAACATAAATGGAAAAAGAGAGACAGATGGAAAATTATAATCTGCAAGAAGTAATAGGCTGCGGAGGGCTACTCATAAAGGATAAGGGGCTAAACATTCATCACATGACCTTTATCTCTTTAGTTCTCATAATCTCAATTTAGTTATTTAAGAACTAAGGCGCCAACAAACACCTCAGGCACACGAAAATTATATCATCCATTATTTCTCCTCAGGAGGCCCATAAACAACGCTGATTCCAATGTCAATCCTACAACCTATCCCTCAATACTCCACAACAAATTCATACACATATAGACACATATTCGCAACAACAAAAAAACAAGATTTTATAATCAATTAGGCACCCATCCAAAACTGAAGCAAAAATAAAGAATAGCCCTGAAATTTTCCATCTCACCCATTTAACAGAACATAATATAGACGAATTCACCCACAGCATATAAAGCATGACTAATCGGGGCATCCAATAATTTTATAAATACCGCAGATCTCTCTTTCTCTCTATATATATCTACCTACCTACCTCTACACACACATACACACATATATATATGTATATGTATAATTTTTCAAGTCTATAAATCATATTCTTTACTATGAATCAATTATCCTTATTCTTCAAAGGGTATATCAAATAGCAGAAAAAAAAAAAGAAAAATTACACACTAAATACCCCTTGGATCCTCTTGCCAGTGACAGGGCACTTAGGTCCACTTGCTCTCTTCTTAGTGGTCTGGTACACCAACTTCCCACCTGAGACATACCCATTTGCAAAAAAAGATAGTAAAAACACCAAACAACAATAACAAAATCAAAATTTGACAACAACTGAAGGAATATAATTGAGATCAGAATAATAATAAATAAATAAATCCCACAATTAGGAAGGGGGAAAAACACAAAACAAATAAAAAGAACAAAGAGGAAATATACCAGGGGTCTTAACAACCCGGTGCTGGTTGGATTTGGTAGCATAGCTATGGCGCTTGCGATAAGTGAGCCTCTGCACCATCGTTGCTGTTAATGGGAGTGAAACCTAGGAGAAGAGAGAGTGTGCACACGATGTTTTATAAATGGAGGCTTCTCTTTCAAAACCCTACATCTCCTGGCTCTCATTATTCTTATCGTTGTTGGGTTGGGCCTCATATTAGATCCAGATGCGTATTCGGCCCACCTAACTCGTAGGTTTAACAGATTGGTAGACTGGCCTATGTCAGATTATTTGGGCAATTAACATATATTTAGTTTAGATTATTTCTATAAAAAATTATTATAGTTTTAGAAAGATTATTTAAAATATAATCAGGTTTTTAAATAAAAATTAATTTTAACTTAAACATGACATTTCAATTAATTTAATCCCGGCAAAGAAAAAAAAACCTAGAAATTAAGAAGAGGCCGTTGGCAAAGAAAAAATTGATCCCGGCAACGTAGACATAGGAAATTTAGGAATAAGATTGTGATATAACTTCTATTCACATGTGATTGAAAAGTGACATGCATATGCTCAACAATTTTCATCCTAAGCATGAAATTCATAGGTATCAATGACAGCGAAAAATATATTTTATAACTTTGTGCTAAACAAGAGAAATGCCTAATTGATTTCTTTTTTTTATAAACATTACACCACAATCGATCAAATAAAAGGATTTTAGATCAGAGTTCACGATGGATTGTGGAGATGACTTCCAATAAATTAAAAAACATTATTGATTAACATTTAGGATTGTCTTAAAAAAGTTTGCACTTCACATAAAAAGTCAAATGATAGAAAAATATAATAGAAAGAAGTTAGATTTGATTTTTTATTAGATTTATATTGCTGCAACAATGAAAAAGAAAAAAGCCGAGCCGTTATTGAAACAGGAAAAAAAAATTGCGGTCCCAATAACGTGTGCGTGGGAAATACAAAGCTTGATTGTGATATAACTTCCCACATGTCATTGAAAAGTATCATACCTATGAATAAGAATCAATAATAGAAAAAAAGTATTTTATAAATTTATTTTATGTCATATCAAGAAAAATATATTTTTATAAAAACATGACAATAAAAAAATATGCAATAATATATTAATGAAAACTCACATTTTTTTGGAAAACATCTCAAAAAAATTACTCATTTCATAATTAATCTAAATCAAATATGTTTAACAGAAGAATTCTTAAATGATAAATTATCAAAAAATAAATACATTTTGTTTATAATGATAATACCAATTGATTCTTTTAATTTATTTAAAATGTTAGATTTTTAGCTAAAAAGGTTATGCATAGACATCAAAGCTTGAATTTGTTAAACATATACTAGTAGTAAGAAGAAAGAAAGTAACAGGCATCAAGTGGACATGAAAAGTTGAAAACCAAACTCATGAAAGAAACAAAACCCCTTGCTACCTAAACCTATATGAGAGGAGACCTTGCCTACTATTTTGTGTGACGAAATTAATAAAATGTATTTATGAGGAATGAAAAATAGTTTTATTCTTGTGATAAAATGGCATTTTGTCTTAGTTCAATAAAAAAATGAATGAGGATTTCATAATATAATATACAAACTATTAGAAAGTGTTCAATATGTATTATATGTTAAATTATTTTAAAGAATTCTACCTAATTATCTAGACCACACCACATGAAATATAGATCAGGACCACCAATTTGTTGAAAGTTATATGCAAAAATTCTTTACTAATTTAATAATGGTCTTCTAAATGTGAAGGAACATATGTACAAATCTTCTGCAATTAACTATTAACTAGGGAAAAGTAAGAATGACGGCTCTACATGTATCCTTCGGTTAACAAAATTGATCTTGTTTAGTTTGCTACGACACCATGCAAGTTGGTCCGTCGTTATCCTTGACATGTTCAACACTCTCCAAACCAATTTCATGTCCACTTGAGAGAAAAAATAAAGCACTTGATCTGCCCCATCTTCATGATGATGCTTTTGGAACTTCTTCAATATGCAGCTTCCACTCCTCAAAAGCTCTCTCAGTCTCTTTTCCTTCTGCCAAATCCAAACAAAAACAATAAGCAACACAACGCAACACAACCCTTTTTCAAGAAGAAAGTTTATTTACATTTGACATTAAAAAATGTGACATTTGAAGCTTTAGAGATTACCTTTTGAAGATCCATTCTAATCTCCACCAAAAGCTGTGAATCTGAAGGGTCTTGGAGCTCTACTTGGTTTTCTCTTTGACCTTTAAGTGCCAAGCTGGATGCATCTTTATCGGCTCTTATGAAACGCCAAATTGTTCTGATGGATTCTTCCAAAATCTCCACTAGCATGTCACTTGTGATTGCATCTTTATCAGCCTCTCTTTTTCTGAATTTCCTTTTATCCTTGGCATTGTCTTCTGCATCCAATTAAGATTCTATAAACATGAGGAATTTTTTGTCTCTAATGTATGAAACTGTATATGGTTCCCCACATATGAAAGTGGGCATGAAAAAAGGTAACAATCAAGTTCCATTTGAATAAAGACACTAACCAAATTCACATTCTACTTAGAAAGTTCTCACCTCTTATTACCGGAACTTGAAGAAGATTGCGCATTGCACAACGATTCCTAGCATAGTTTTCAACCCGTGGACCTTGGAGGAATGGTTCATTCTCTATAAACCTTTGGAGAAGCACTTGGAATTGTTGAAATTCCCCTGCTACTTCATTGAACCTTAGCAACCCGTATTGGTCAGATTCCCATAGCTTCAAGGCCTTCTCGTATTCCCACTGAAGAAATTCCCAAGAAAGGCACAACTGCCCCACATAAACCATTTCCAAATCACTGTACAACTCTCTTATGAACTTCTTCATTGGGTCAACTTCAGTGTTTTTACGTCTAGAAAGGCGAAAGCCGTGTGTAAGAATGGATGTGAATGCTGGTGAAGGGTTCTTACGCGTTGAAAATGATTGGAGTGGGTCCTTTGACTGTAAAACACCTACAATTTCCAAGAAAGTTAAGGAATGTGCTGTGACTATGATTGGAATCTTCAATATTAAGCATAATGCAAAGGGCCATGTAGATTATAAAATTATAACATAACTTTCCTTGAGAATACCTTTCCTAACTTGTCTTGTTTAGTAAGAGTTGTTTAAACTGAGATAAGAAACAAAAGGACATAGAAACATTGGGTGGAGCATTACAATCAGTGCTAGATCGTTGTAGGGACTGGTTTCTTTTGGAAAACTAGTCAGAAGTTAGCCACAATAAGAAAATGCCCAAATGTTAGGCAGAAAAATTGGAATTGCAAATTTAATGTTTACGAATCTTTTAGATAAGGAGGTGGGTAGCTTTACATGAATATGAAATTGTTAAATACTATTAGAGCTATTAGACAAGGAAGAGTCCTAACACTCATATAGCCCTCTTTTGTGGAAAGTGCAAACTACTAGTACTAGGAGTCATGGCTATTGGCTGGTGGAAATTTTCTGCTGTAGCATTAAAACGTTTAAAGTGCAGACCAAAGCATGTGGCATAAAAAATTGCTCAATTCCTCAACACCTACCCCAATCCAACATTTCTTCCTTGTAATAACAAAATAAAGAAAAATGAATTGCAAGAATATATGAAAACTATAATTAAAGGTGAGCATCTTCTACCATAAACAAAACCAACCAGAAAAAGAGAACAAAAAACAAGTAAGGCTCAGTTGTGTAATTATTCACTCAACTACTATGTATTTGGGTAATTCATGCTTTCCTGGTGCCCAACTAACCAGATTGAGTGGGTCCTTACCCATACTTTTAATGAATTTAGATGAGGTAGGTCTTGATGATCACGTAAATTAAATGAAATTACTCTTCCACTAAGCACACTAACTTCGAACAAATAAGAGATAACAAGTTTTGAGAAAAAGGAAAAACAGCTGCAGAAAAGAAAACCAAAGTTGAGGTATTGGATAGAAAAAAATACTGACCTAAAGCATACATCTTTTGGTAATTCAAGATATCGAATTTCCGCATTCGTTCTCGGTAACTCCTGTAGAATTTTGGAAGTTCATTTGTGGTGCTACCATGCTGTAATTTTTCATCAATTTTCCATGGCTTCAAGTCTTCCATTATCCTTGGAGACTCAGAATCCTCAAGGATGGTAGGAAGGCCAGTGGCTCTGACCTTCTTCAGCTCCATCTTCAATTGTTCTATCAAATCTTGATGCTCCCATAGTGTGTCAAACCGGTTGGAATCCTCAAGATCAATAGTTGCTAAAGCCTGTGAATTAGGCTTCACAGATTGTTCATGTTTGGAATTGATGCTATTGCTATCTTCAGAATTTTTACCTGAAGACTTCTCCAGCCTACATTCTTCTTCCAAGTTTCCAAGCTCATCCATTATATCTTCATCCTCTTCAGTAAAATCATCAGGCTCATATCCAACATCCAAATCCTCATAGTTTTTCTCATCCCCAAAGTCCAAATCGTCTTCTGTTGCATTGCTTCCCAATGTGTCAAACTCAGTAGTGGTTCCAAAGTCTGTGTCTGACAAAAACCCTTCCCCCAAAGAACTGATAACAGAATCTGAGTCAGAACTTGAACAAATAAAATCATCTCCGGAAAGAAAATTGCGAACAACTGGCTCTACAGACTGCCCCATTGGTTCCTCAGCTTTGAACTTCTCTGACACCTCTTTGTGTGGACTTTCTGTGAAATTGTTAAGATTTTCTGTTTCTGACACAATCCCTCTTTCACAATTTTCTGGAATGAATTTCTTCCTTGATAAGAACCCAAAATCATTGCCAACATGATTTTCCAATTCCAAAGCATCATTTGAATGAACAAAACATTCTTTGAACGAGAAAATTTCAGCCTCAGGTTCATCCAAGAAACTCTTGCCTGACATGAACTCATATTTATTGGTGCTAGCAGAAACAGCATCACCCCCCTTCACAAAATCACCACTTTCACCATTCCCTCCTTTGAATTCTTCATCATAATCGCAATTCCACTTTTGATATTCAAATTTGAAAACCAACTTTGGTGTTTCCTCTTCTTCAAGCCCAGAATTCCCACCATCATGAACAGTTTCGGAACAACATTTTTCCATGGACTCTGCTTCTTTCTGGCAACCATTAGAATCTATTTGATCCTTTTCATGTGAGAGAGTATCATTTAGTGCCTCAAAATATTCAGACTCGGAATGAATTGACTCAGCTTTCTCATTGTCACATAAAAACTCAGAAAAACAAAGTTGTTTCATCGCTTTAGAAGAATCAGAACCATATAATCTGAAACCAAAAATAGAAAGAGGGAAAAAAACATAAAGTGATTAAATTATTGGCTAATGGGTATTGGTTATTAAACAACGTAGTTGAATTTACAATGAAAAGTCGAAAATTCAATACCTCACGAAGGCTTTGGTGAATACCCAAAGCAGAGTATTCAAAAGCTTAGAGAGAAAAATCCAAAAATACTCCCAAAAAGGATCCATTTTTGGTGAGGAAAACTTTCAGAGAACCCATGCTAACGGAAAGGGAAGTGGGTATTTCACGAAAATCTCGTTGGGGAGTGAATCCATCCCACAAGCGCGTTCGTTCCTTTTGAAGCAAAACAGAGGAATTGAAAACAGGGGAGAGTCATGCAAACTCTGATTTCACCTTTGAAAAATTTGCACTAAAAAAGAATGAGACTTTGCACCCGAAAGGACAATGATGTACGTGCAAACTCTTTAGAAGAAGAGTTTTTCACATGCGAGTCCGATTCAGCACAGAAGGTGAAGTGTTACCTAATTGGTGAGATTCAGAACAGAGTGAAAAGAGAAAAAATGAAGTGGGGAGAAAAGAACATGTCAGCGACTTGTTGTGTTTGAGCTAATCTTTCGGTTGCTTAGAACCATGGGATTCTGGTTTCTGTGTACCGTTAGTGTTATTGGAGGCATAGATTCGAAGGTTTCGTATTGTTATCAGGTGAGAGTCTGTTGTGAATTATCATTTTTATATGATTTCGTTCGGTTCAGAACAGAGAACTCAAAGGTTGGGTTAAATTGAAAGTTTACGTCTCATTCCAGTACAGTTTCCTATTCAGAAAAACAATCCAATATATATATATATATATATATATATATATTTGGATTTTCGGTCTCATTCTATTGCTGTTTCCTATCCTAACATATGGATTTTATTTATAGTTTTACACAGATCATTTTTTTATAGAGTAGAGATAGTATGTTTAATTTTAGTTTTTTTATGCTAAGATAAAAGTTTATAATAATTTATTTATTAAATTATAAACATATTTAGTTGTAGTTTAATTTATACACATATTTATTATAATATTTTTATTTAAATATTTGATAAGATTTAATCACTTTATTATATTATTTTACTTGTTGATACAATGTATTAATAAGATAAATTATAAAAAGTGTAACGGACATATAATTAAAAAAGAAATTACACAATCAATCAACTAGAAATTATATTTTAGATGATTTAAAAAAATATTATAAAATTTGATAAATTTATCATATATGTGAATACGTGAATAATGTGATTGAATGACATGTTATTATATTTCAATTAAATTTAATCGTTATTAAATGTCATTAAAAATATTTTTATTTTTAATATCTTAAATGTTACGTTTGTAAATACTAAATGGTTTCCAACATTTATAAGGTATTCATAATTCTAACCACTTTTTTATCCGTGTGAAATTGAATTGTTGGAAGAAAAAGTCAACAATGCGTTGCTAGGGGAAAACGACCATATAGTCGACATGGGCTAATACAGTACTTTATAGACCTGCACAATCACACTTGCATATTTACCTTGCAAATTATGCAAAAAAATTGACTTATAATTTGACAAAAAATGAGTTTGCTTGAAATTAAGCATAAAGATCTATATCTTTTCAGCATAAAATAATCTTAATCTTTTATTCATCATAAAATATATAAGGATCTTATTGATGGATGCCAATAAATTAGAAAGTATTTAATACTTTTTATGTTTCTTTAATCTCTTAAATAAGGAGTATATTTGACAAATCGAGTAATTATATTGTTATTATTTTGATTAAAATAGTTAATACTATTTGAGTATTATTATTTATTACACAATTAATAAATAGAATCACTTTTTAAAAAACTAAAAATTTATTTCTTTCCTTTTTAACCATGTTTGTAATTTTTTTTCTTTTTAAATTGTGATAAATTAATTTTAAAGTGTTAAATATAAGTGAAAATTGTGGCTACCATAATTTTCATATTGAAACATGAAAATGGTAGATGAAATTGAATCTGATAATAAAACTATAAAGACAGTCTATGTAAACGGGAGGCACATAAATGAATACAGTTGACATGAACCCCACGAGCATAGAAATCACATCAATGATCAAGGGATAAAAGCAGTAATTGAAAAGGAAAGCATGATAATAGTGAAGATAAAACTTTATTTTTCTTCGGGATTCTTTTAACTTCCGTAAGAGGGAGGAGAAGTAATGAAGTTAATCCATAAAAGAAAGGGTAAAATTATTTTTAAAAATCTGAAGTGATATTCTCTACTTTTTCACGACTAAAAAGGATATTTTGTTAAGTATTATTTGACTCTGACAATATTTTATCAATTAATGTAGATAATGTTGTCCAATTTAGAAACATAAAATCTCATTATATATTAAATTTGAGACCTCTTAAAGCTTATAAAAAAATCTATCATTCTCTCTCCTTATCAAGTTATGCGTCTTTTTCAGATTATAAATTTTTACATCAAAATAGAAAATTTCTGTTATAATTTTAATAATCAATATTTAAAGGTTTAATGGTATATTTTACCATGTAACTATTATTAGAGATGATAAAGTATACTCAAATCTTATTAATACCAGAAAAAATATATGCAAATAAGTAAAATAAATACCCGCTTATAAGGGATGCGTTTGGAACAAATATTTATCCACAAATCTTAACAAAGACGGGTGGGATAGCTAGGAGGGTGTGTTGAGCATTATAGGTCTTAGACGATATTGTTCTTATTGAGGTCTTAGATGAGTCAAAATGCATAGAATTTTTTGGTATCCGATTCCGCAATAGTTATTCTTGGTGGGATTCTACCCCCACTTTGTCAAGCATGACTACATTAGGAATAAAGTTTTTCTTTCTGCCTACAGGTTTTGTTAGCTTTCTTATGAGTTTTGATCTAGTCCCCTCATTATTTTGGTCCTTCTCTGTTTTTCTTTCATATATGATAGTTGAGAAGTGATTGGTGTTGGAGTGTTGGGACGTCAATTTAGTTGAGATTCTTTTCCCTTCATCAATTCCTTCCTTATTTTTAAAAAAATGCATAGAATGTCAGTTTTGATCAAACAACAACACATCATCACCCTATGTCATATAAGAATGTGATGGGTGTGGTATTAAGGGTGAACTACTTTTTGAACAATAAGTATTTAAATCGTTTTGGAAGAGATGTATTTGAGTATTTTTTATCACCCATAAAAGATACTGATGCTTAAAGAAGAAGAAAAAACAAATTACAATTTCAATTTCCTTTATTACTAAAACTAACATTCTAACAAACTAATATTGATTTATAAAAAGTCACACTATATCATATTTGAAATATAAAATTAAATTAGATTAGATGGTCTATATGAAAAAGAATACTCAAAACTCAACGAATAAGATAATATTTTGTCGATAAAATATTACTGTTCAAATCTGTTTTGGCTAGGCGATATCCTCAACATGCATTTGACCATAGTTGTTTGTTTTTGAACTAAAGAGTTGCTTTACCCTACGTCTCTGTTCAGCATTTTGGAATTTTCCTTTGCCGGTACAAGCGTACAACCCCACCCAAAGGAAGATTCCGAACCAAAAGAAGACAAACTTAAAAAGGTACTTTGAGTCATATGATTTGTGAAATAGCGAGAGGAGTCAGGTAGGCCAAAATTGCATGGGTGTCAAAATAAGGAGCCTAATGTTTGCTATTTGTGCTTATTCTATATATGCAAAATGTTTGAACTGAATCAATAACACTTCACTTGTTGCTTACAGTAATTTAAGAAATTTAAACTACATTTAATTAATAATAAATAATAATAATATTATGAAAGTACTTTTCAAAAAGAATAATAATAACAATAATATCTCAATATATTTTTGTTAATAAAGGTGGATTTAGACTTAACTCAACCCTAAAAGTTAACTCATAAGATAATGATTATCTTTCACTTGTATATTTTATCTTGATACTATCTTTAATCGATGTTTAATTTAGATTTTTCTCAATAATATGAGAACATTGGAGGAGAGAAAAAAAATGTCACTTAGTTCAACGACCTCTCTCATTATCGTTTTTAACTGTAACTAACCATGAATCCAAGATGAGTTATATAAGTCACTTTTATTTAAGTTCTTTATATGTGTGTACAATCTTGTCAGTTTGATACTAGATACGAATATACTATTGTGTGCCCATAACATGTCAGAAATGTGTGGTGCATCGTCTTGACATATTATATTTTCACATTTTTAGATGAGACATACTTGATGGTACTAGGTTTGTCTGAAACTATCCTAAGAGTCATGGTATACTTGATTCATATAATTAGGCGATGTATTAGCTCGACTATCTCACTCTTAAAAGATGAGTGAGACATTAAATTGGTGATCACGTGTCAGTCATTCTTATAGGGTATGCATTGTTTAATTGGTGATCAAGTGTCAGTCATCATTTTAAAATTTACATTCTTGCATATGTTTAAGTTTTCAACAAATTTTTTTGGAAGAATATCTTTTTATTGCATGTTTAAAAATTCATGCATTGTTATTAAAATTTGTGCATTTATCTTTCGAAGTTCCGTTTGATTAACGAATTGACTAAAGATTTTATTTACATTTAATCTCAGAATCTAATGTTTTGTGTCCAAGTTCAAACATTTGTTAACAGTCACATAATTAGGATTATTGTCAAATTTGGCTTAAGTGAATTGAATATAAAATCTTATTTATTAATTAAAATCTTGATGGAAGATAATAAAATGAAGTTTTAAATTTATTCACGTCTTCTTTAATTAAATTGAAAGTAGGCCCACATTGTTGGTTTACAAAAAAAAGTTCACAACTGATACTTAATTTTAAATGTACATGAGATATATTTATTGTTAGAATTGAATTGAAAAATTATCTATTTAATAAAAAGATACTAAAATTAAAACACACAAGGTTTGAAACAAATTAAATTTTCAGAATCAACGATTGGTGACAGGAGTGTGTTGGTAATATTAATTTGCCACCCTCAATATCTTCGACTGCAAGTTGCTCTAACTAATTAAGCTGCAATTGAAATTTGAAATCAAGTCAAATCAGGTTCATCTTTATTTCTTTATTCTCTAAATGAACTAATTATGTCGTTTTTACTATTACACACACGGTTCCTCTTGAAACCGTGTTCCGTGCATGACTTGGGTTTCACGTATAGAATTTTTGTTCCAAAGAGATATCAACATTTGTCGGTGCAAAAACTTCAAAGTTCAAACCCAATAATAAAACTTAAGTTGGTGTTTTCTTGTGGTTTTCTTTTCTTGTTCGTATCAATTTTTCTCACCGTACTGGCATACGATGATGATGATGATGATGATTATTATTTGTAAGCTGTCTAGGATCGGTATCTTGGGACTACAAAGTCAAACCAAGAGGGATAATCAACTCATTGTTAAATATTTATGCCACAAAACTCAATACTTGAAGGATTATATATCATTTGGGATCAGTATCTTAGGAATATCTGACTCTAGTGGGAGGACGACTTGCTCTTGTGCATCAAGCTATGGATGTATCATTCGCAAAATTAAGCGCTACCCAGAAGAGGCTCGATAGTACTGTGAAGGCAATGCGACACGTAGCCGACTCATCCAACGATTAAGAAATGGAAACCATGGAAAGTATTGTATGAAATGGCATCCCAGGGACGTGACGATAAGATTAGAGGATCATCACTGTCTCACATGTTTGATGCATACAACCACACTCCCGTATTATGTATTATGTATGATGGGGACAGAACTAAATCCTCACATAGATGTGATAACAAAGGATCAATGAAAGAGCTACACGTGAATGATTTTGTCGAACACATCCTTGTATAACTAAAGACGAACTATGATTCACATCAATTCATGATTAAACATAATAAGAGAAAAACGTTGATATTACCTTTGAATAGAGTCATCCATCCTCTCTTTCTAGTGTTCTTTCACATAAACATTATTATTATTATTATTATTATTATTATTTGGTTAATTAACTCCCAGTACAGAGTACGAGGACGCCGAAAAACTGTGTGATGAAAAAAGAAAACAAAAAGACAAAGAAGCTGTTGGCAGAGGAGACATGATCGAGGATTTTGGGCTAATTAAATCTCTCTTCAAATATGAATCGACGTCGTTCTCATACTTAAATTTCTCATACTTTACTTCTATTGTTAATTAGAGTTGCGCGAATGAAATTCTTTTTTTTTCTAATTATAATAACCTTTTATCTAATTTAGGTCCTTTACAAAATAGTTAATTTAATTATTCAAATTAAATTTGTCAATTAATTATATTATTATTTCAAAATTATAATATTTTTATCTCTCTATCTACTTAATGATTTCTCATTAATATTTAAAATAAGAATAATTCAATAAGAATATGTAAAAAATAATTAATATATTTAGAAATTAGAATATGATATTATAAAAAGAGATAAATAAATTTTTGAAAAGAGTCTTATAATTAAAGACGAAGAGAGTAATTAACTGAAATTATTATTGTATCCTAGTTATTTTATTTTATCATGTTAACAGATATATAATGCTCTTCTTAAAATAAATTTATTAAATTTTATCAAAATCATTTGATATATATATATATATATATATATATATATATATATATATATATACATATATACACTTTTATTATATGGTATGAATAATTTTTTACTTTTTATAATAAATAATTATAATATAAAAAATCTATATTGATTTAACTTGTGTGTAATATACAAACTAAAGTATTAGTTAAAATATATTTATAGTATAATCTTTTATATAATAATATAATCTTATATTATTATGTACAGTTAAAAAATTCATAATAACTATTTTAGAAGCTATTAAAAGAAAAGTGATTTCTAATTATTTAACAATTTTTAGAAAATTTTACATTAATAATTTATGAAAACTAAACTCCGAAACAAAGATAGACGAATGAGTCCATCCTGCTATATATAATAAATTTCAGTATTCATATTCTCGTGAATGAGAAAAAAAACTGCATTTTTTTATATTTTATATAAATATATGATTCTTTTGCATAATCCAATTATAAGGTATTGAACTTGGATTATGCAAAATATCTTTAAATATTAAAATTGAATAGATGTGACAATTTTTTTGTGATAATTTAAAAAGAAATAATGATGTTTAAACTTTAAAGTATACATACAAAATATTTACATTTAGAGAGTTGATATAATAAGCTTTCTAAATTTGAACTAATAATATATTCAATTCATCCTAAAAAAATGCTAATACACTACACCTCCTGGATTTTAGTGCTTCAAGAATATGCCACTAAATTACGTATACACAAACTAAAGTTCGTTTGGACTCATCTAAAGTCTAAACTATTTAATGCTATTTACTCCACCGAACGTTCTAGTTTCCTAGCACTCTAGTAGCTATTTTAATACTCCAGATTAATATTTCAAGTTAAAATATCGCTATTAATTTCTGAAGATATCGTCTACTAATTAACAGTAAAATATAGAATAAGTAAATAATTTATACAATTTATTATTAATTAGAGTTTTTTTCTTAAAAAAATAAATAAAAATATTCTATAGAATCATAATTTAAATTCTATCACATTGAAAAAAAAAATATCAAGAGAAATAGGAATTATTTATAGACATAACACTAAAAAAATTAATTAGCAAAAGGGCATATATTAATATTAATTTAAATGTGAAAATAATGGAATATTAATGGTAAAAAATTTCTTTATCAAAGAGAAGACATGGTTCAATTTCTATCATCTGCCCCTGGTTAGTTATGTAAAACAAATTGAAATGTACGTACATCGCAATACTAATATATTAAAAGAAAATTATATAATCAATCAAATTAATTAAGAGGAATGTTACACGATGAAAATAATTTCACACAATTCAATCTAAAAGAAAAAGTTAAAGAATAATTGTTATTTTGGACTAGACTTGAGGTTCAATATGCATAATGGGTCATCTCAGCTCAAGTTGTTGTTGCATCAGCCCATGTGTTTATATATTGAACTCAATACTGATGCAATGAAAACTAGGTTGTATAGTTTAGATCAAAATTACCATTTTGCTAAAACCTAGGATAATATCCCCTTTGAGAAGCTTTGGGGCCATGCTAAAGAATTCAACTCATCATAAACCTCTAAAACAACAAGGTTACCATAGTAGATAAACATTTATTAAATATGGTTACTCTAGTGAAATCATTGCTGACTTGAGCATTAAAATATCTTTTGCGAGTATATACCTCTTGGTCAAATGTCCCAGCCATGTCAGGAAGCCACACACCGTACAATGGCCTCGGATCTTGATCATGTAAAGAACATTTTGATCAATGATATCTTAAGAGTTCACTCAAAGTTAACAGTCTCATCTTAGACTCATTAATTCTTAATACGTCAATATTTAGACATGGAATATCTTAAACAAATTGATTAGAATTTAATTTTGATTATGTATCCTAATTTAAAACAATATTTTTTAGATAAATTACATTCATTCTTCTTATATTTTCACAATATTAACATACTGTTTAGTTGGAGGAAAATGGAAGAAAGAGACGGGAGTGATGAATTTTAAAAAGCTTCTATTATTTTGTTCAATTTTGAGGAAGAGAGGGGAGCAAGATCCTTCCTTGTCCCATTTTAGCTCCATTCCAGTATTGGAAGGATTTGGAGGGAAGGAAAAAAGAGTGTAAAATATTTCAATTGTGATATCTAAAATATTATCCTTATTTACGTTTAAAAATTTAAAACTATAAGGGTGAAAATGTAAATTAATATTTTAAATCCTTTCCATCTGCTTGTAAACCAAACAAGAAAAAGGATTCTTTTTCCATTAAAATTCCTCCCCTTCCCTCTTAACCAATCAGTCCCTAAGAGTTAGTCTACACATTTTACTAATCAAAGATAACTTTGATATAAGAAAAGGTCAAAATGACCAGAATCCTGCTAAGTTGATAATAATTTACTTTATTGTAAAAAAAGATTCCGATTATGTATATACTATCTTCCTTATATTAACTTTTATACAAATAATTTCATTTTAGAGTTTAATTACTATGGATTATTAGTATTTTTTTACACTATTAATAAAAAAACTATGTTGATATAAAATTTAAGATAATCATTTTAAAATTTTAAAAAATTATCATATATAATAATTTGTAATTAAATAATAATATAATTTTATTTTATACTATTAGTACATAACGTGTTTTCTAATCTTTTAACAGTCCCCCAGATTATAATTTTAAAAACCAGAAGCAGAATAATTACACAGTTTTTCCTCATATAAATTTTCTCTTATAATTGATGAATTTATCTGTGATAAAGTATTTTGTAATTCCTCTTCTCTGTTTATAAAATACAAATAAATGAAATAATGTAGTTCAGCCATCGAGCCTTCAGAATTGAAAATCACAGTCTGTGGTTTGGGCCGTGTGGCCCAAAACCATTTTAACAACAAAATATGGCTAAAGAAAGATGCATGCTTCCTACACGTTATTTTCTGGGAAATTAAATTCTCATAAGGAGGGAAATTCAGGGTCCATGTTAATTGGCCTGCGTCATAAAACCAACCTAATAAAATTTTCAACGTAAATCCAAACCAAACTTGATTTTAATAAACAAAAAAGAAAGAAAAAAGTTGATCGAGACCACTTATGGAAATTCTATTCTGATGCAAGACAGCATGTGCAGATTAGGATTTTAAAAGAAAATATTGATCTTAGCCAAAGAAAAAGAAGAAGAAAATAATGACAAAAGAAAAAAAATATATAAATAAACGAAGAAAACCCCCTTTTTCAACCTTTTGCGTGGGGACTGGGGATAGAGAAAAGGCTTGGATGGAGCTAGGCTAGGTGTTGTGTCTGGTGGATGATGGGTAGCGGGGAAACACAGCTTCTGCATCATTATGTTTTCCTGGTGGCATATAGGTTTTGTTCTGTTTTTGGGACTACTACACCAAGAACTTCGGATATTCAAAGCCAAATTCGATGCTATAAAAAAAGAATTTGTTACAAATCTAATAAAAATTGAATTTAATGTTTTTGAATTATTTTAAGATAATTATTTTAAAAATCAATAAATTTATCATATATTAATTATTAAATGACTGTGAAACTTTTTAACCTATAAGAGTAAAACTGTCTTTCTCATGAAAATTCAATCCAAAATTAATTTAGATACCGCCGTCTACATAATTATATTTTATGGTTAAAAATTAGTTCTATGAAAAATATTTTTTATAAACCAAACTATGGGTGTGATGGATACTGGGTTGCGAATGGCTAGATCAATTAGAATGGACTATTTCCTTTTAATTTGTTTCGTTCAATAAGGTGAATTTAACCATAAAATGAAGAAAACTTTCTAAAAAAAACAACTTATGAGGGGCAAACAACGATGACCACTATCATAGTTAGATATGGATATGACTATAAGCAAAGATGAAACTCTGAAAGGAAGGAGTTATGGCCTATATATAATATTCTCTAATAATGCTAAGGTTCACCATCAATTGGGTAGAACTAAAAATTTAAATGCAAGATAATGGAAAAGATAGGTTGAACTTTAATGAATTGTTTAGGTAGGACCTGCTGAACATGAATTGAGAAAGATGGTAGAACATAATAAAAATTAAGGAACAAAATTATAGAAAGTTAATGCATGAGCTAGCTAATGAAGAAGATGGGCTTTCAGTCATTCCTTAAATTAATTTACCCAACTGCTTTCTACCACGTACACCTGATTTTTTTACAATAATTATTTTTGAATATCAAGATCATTAATATTGTTATCTATATGATGAAAAAATATACTAAAAAATTAATTAGCGACCTGTTTTATGTCTGATTTTCAAAGAAGATAACCAAAATATATACTATCTTCTTGTTTCTAAATATTTAGCATGGTTTTTTCGATAGTAATGACGATAAACTAATAAAATGTTTTTAAAATATTTAGTTTTAAAAACTGCTTCTACAATAAATAATTTTGGACAAAAAAATAGAAATATATATGTCGCAACTTACTGATTTTATGAAAAGAATAAATTATTTTATTATTTTAATATGTTACAAAATTAGTTGTGAATGGCAATTTGCAATCACATCGTGTCATTACATAACCACTTTTAATAAGTCACAATTAAGATATTTTTTTGTAGTGTAGCCTATTTGACTTTTAATCTCAGCCGTCATTAAATGCCCATTGCCTTGAAGAAGCTTTGCTTACAAAAACCTTGACTCTTGTTAGGTTGACAACCTGGTAAAGGTCACAAATTAACTTACTTAATCCTAACCATAGTATTATTGCTGTTTTATATTGTTGGGATTAGGCACCTGCTTTAATAGCATGAATTTTAAGTTTGCCATCATTATCAGGAAAACATACATGTTCAGCATTTTTAATATTTGATCAGGGTCGGTTCTGGGCCCATTCAAGGTGCCCAACCACACAAGGCCCCAAAAAATAAGGGGCCTCAAATATTAATTACTGTAATATATGATCAATATTGAAAATTAGAGGAGATGGTAATGTCTATTTTTAATAACTAAGGGGCCCAAGGTTCAATTCCCACCAACAACAATTTTTACTATTTTTACATTTTCTGAGACACACCCAATTTTTTTCTCTCTCCTTCTTCCTTAATTCACTTTTTACTCTCTTCAAAAAAAACATTCAAATTTCAATACTTTTTGGTAATATTTATTGAACAAAGTATTTTTCTTATTTAAATGAGTCATTTATTTTTAAATTGTCAATTGAAGATCCCGTTTTCTAGAAAAGTAAAATATTAAATAGGACCCCGAGAAAGTTTGCCCCCGTCCCTGTATTTGATAGCAATGGAATGTAACATCTCCGCTCAGATCTAATTAACGTACATCGTTTTTTTTATAGACTAATTAAAGTACATAGTACCGCAATAACAAAGAATAGCCACCTCTTTCTACGTTTTTGAGGGATTTGGTTTTGATTTTCCTTTAATGTTAGCCATTTTTACAGAATTAATTGTCTAGTCATGGGTAGTATGAAAATTAATATCTTTGATTATAATTTAGTAATTTTGATAATTAATTGTCTAGTCATATGGAGTGTTCAAGAATCAAGTGATACTTCGATGTCATACAAACCGACATATTACAATATTCAGTCCATGAAAATGGAGATATGAATTCTACCCGAACAAAGATTCACGAAAATCGAGTTCTGGAGTTACCAAACAGTATTTCTTGACTCTATTAGGTCGAAACATCAAGACAACCCAAGATCCAAACAAGATGGTTGTTGCATAAGAGTTTTTTTTTTTTTTTTAAAGTTTCTCTATAAGTATTTCTAAAATAAAAAAATAAAAAAAATAAAATAATTTTTTTCATAAATAAAAATAAATCTTTCATTAGTTAATTTTTAAAAGTTCACAAATATAATTTTTTTAAAAAATAAGATGAAATCTATAAATTAATTAATAAAAAATTTATTTTAAATTATGGAGAAACTTATTTGATTTTTAAAAGTACTTTTAAAAAAAATTAGAATAAGTCCTAGGTCGACAACTTTTATAAAAAAAAGTCATAGACTTGGGGCAACTATTCTAAGAAAGATATCACGATATTATACGAACTGAGATACTATAGTATCCAGTTTGCAAAGTCCGAGTTCTCAATTATACATGGACAAAGCATTCGAGTGAGCTTCCTTGCCTTGACATGGGTAGGAAGAATGCATGTACGGAGACCAGGAAGGTACACATGCAGGATGGTCATGCCATCCACGTGATGACAATTGCATAACTGATTTTCGTATACAAATTATGGTATATATAAAAGGGTGATCATTGGTATAAACACTAATTAACTCATCCTATTATTCCATTTTGAGTTCACACTGACTTAAGCGTCGAGTTTATATAAACACCCCAACACCACCGCCACCACGAGGATCGCTCTCATGGTCCAATTCCAGGAATCCTTCCTAATTCAGATTTCTTCAACCTGAACCGAACAATATCCAAATTAATATATTTTGGTCGTGGGAAAAATATATATTTTAGAGAATAGTTTTCCAAGGCTTTAAAGTTTGTATTATTTGATTCAAAACATCATACGTAAATATAACAAGCACGTGCAAGGAAACAAGGTATCTCATGTGGGATATGATGCATCATACAAAGGATACATATAGCATAATAATATTAGGAAATAAAGAAACTTTAGCTGGCTGATAGGATTGGAATAAAAGATATTATCCCTTGGTATTATGTAGAATATTCAATTTTAACTCATTCCTTCAAATGCAGGGTTGCAACACTCCAAGTTAATAAGAAACTCCAAAATTTCGAGTTAGATAATTAATATCATTGAATCTATTACTTCTGTTACTTTTTTAATCTGTGGTTTAAGGTTGTTTTATGAAAATAAAAAATATAATAAATTTTCTTAATTCTAATAATATAGTTGTGGAATTTTCTATTTCACAATAAATATATGTATATTATTAATTAAAGATAAAAATAAGTAAAAATATAATTAATAAATGAGTAATTATTGTGACATTAAACATTAAAACGATAGGTAAATGAAAACAAAAATTCTCCAAAAATTTAACAATTAAAAAGGAACAAAAATAATATCTATATATTGGTTAGAGGTGTGAACATAACATACATTGAATTGTAAAGCTAAAATTTGATCTCGAATAAAGCAGGCATCAAGTATCGAGGTGCTCCAATGGTGCTTTGAAACATGGTGGAAGTATAAATGATTCACCATCTTCAGAGAAATAATTATGTTTTAACCAATTAATGGTGTTGGACATAGAGTTGACTTTGAATGCCAAACTTCTTAAAAAAAAAATTCATACTTGTATTCAGTGGCAGATCCATGTATATGAGTCGGGGGCAGTTGTGTCCTCACAACATTTTATTTTTTATTTGTATATGGATAATAAAAACAAAATTGTCCCCATAAAAAATAGATATTGTCGACGTTTTTTTAAAATAAATGCAAAATAAATATAAGACATTTTTAAAAAGAATAAATTATTACTAATTTTACTATTATGTAATTTTTTTTGTTTTTTATGACATTATGTATTTTTTTAAAAATCTGTGATGTTTTTATTTTGTGAAAATATTATATAAATGATCATTTTGATCTCTAAATGTGTAAATTAATGATAATTTTGTCTCTAAAAGAAATAAAATTCTGATTTAGTCCATAACCAAATAAAATGAGTGACAATTACATTTTATGTCCACTTAATGTCAAATTGGTCATAGAAAAATACAACTTAATATCAAAATAATACTTGAACATTATATCATAATGATAAAATGATTTCACAAAATTTAATGATAAGATATAGTTATCACACTTTTTACATATTTAAGAACTACATTAGAATTTTTTTTTCTTTTACGACTAAATTATTACTTGTTTATTCATGCAAAAAAAATTATTATCAATTTACATATTTATGAACCAAAATGATAATTTATCAAAAAATATCATAAACTATGTCTTTTTCCTACTAAAAAAAAAAATTCTGGTTGCCATTGCATGTATTTCCCTTGGTGGAGATACATTCTAGTTTCATTCCTATACGGTTTGATCCACAAGAAGTATAGGTCCTAAGTAAGAATGTTATTTTTCTTGTTAATATACAATAAACATTTGTCATTTTCAGAAACTAGCTAAAATGTCGTTCAACATAGATTAAAATAATGTGAATTAGATAAATAGTTATATTCATTTTTGAATGTGGAAAACGTTGATAAATTCGTTTTCAAAATATGAAAATTCAAAATTTGGTTCCCAAAAGTAAAAAAAGTGTGACAAATTCATCTATTCATTAATAAAAGAGCCTACGTCGCATAGAGGGACAAAAATGATTGTCAACATGATTATTGAATATATTTGACCAAAATTTCAGTAAGTTTCTATTGGATCAAAATGTCAATAAATTTCTATTGAACCAAATTGTTAGTAAGTTTCCATTAGATTAATTTGTCAAATTCTAAATTTCGTTTTATTTAAGAATAAAATATAAATTAATCTTCATCTTTTCTCCTTTTGTGATTGAAAAATTTGTAATGATCTTACAATGTTTATTTTGGTGTATACTAGTAGAATGTTTGTTTTAGAAAAATTTCTATTATGACAATATTATAGGTACTAACAAAATCAAGTTGAGTTGTAAGGATTAATTTACTGGTTGTGCATTTTTGTTTGAGTCTCATATTTTGAGTAAGATACTGTCACATTAAAAATTTCAGAGCAATAGAGAAATTATGCTTATTAATTAATATTATGTTTGTTTATATTTGCTTTTCCATTTTTTTAAGTGTTCATGGTAATGTTATGCTTGTAAGATAAAAAAAGGAGAGAAATGTGAATGTTAAATTATATTTTATCTTTAAATAAAACAAAATTTGGGATCTGACAAATTATTCCAATAAAATCTTACTGACATTTTGGTACAATTTATTTAGCAACGTGTTAACAATCATTTTTGTGACATTTTCGTTCTTCTATTCCATGTATACTCTTTCATTAGCAGTAACAAAAGTTAACGAATTGATGAATTTGTCGCATTTTTTTTTCCACTTTCGGAGACTAAAATTTGAATTTTCATATTCCGAAAATAAATTTATCAGTACCGCATACATTCAAGAAACAAAATAATTATTTATCTAATTTTTATTTCTTATCATTTGGAATGACAAGAATTAAGCGAAACAGCCCAAACTTTTATTAATTAATCTCAGATTGAAGAGTAATTGGCACTACTTTATGAGTGTGCTTATTTCTGAATCACTCCCAGCTTTAACCCTTTCAATTAATGTCGACCTTAATTAGTGAACGTGCTAGGGCTAAAAACAATTTATAATTGCACTGATACTTCTTTCCCTCACTTGAAATATCTCCCACACCAACGAAATTTCGTATATATAATTGGATGCAATGCAATACACTGATTTTATATTAGTACTTTGTATTTTAAATCAGCCCAGATAAAAAATTGCAAACCCTAAAATTAAACTAAATATATGCTCAAATATTAATCATGAAAAATAACTACTGCCTCTTGTTTTGTTCCAACTTGCAATGGGCGAATCTAGAAAGCTAGACACATGGAGGCTTTCTGACCACTCACAGTACCCTCATGTATATTAGAAGCACCTGTAGCACATTCTACGGCAGTGGGCCTTAGTATGGGTGCCTACTCTTCCAAATGTCATTTATGGAATTTATTGTGAATATGTGTTCATTCAAAGTATAAACAGTTTGAGGTGGCTTTGTTTTCCATAACTGATCATGACCCATACTTGTTTACACTCAACATCCATGCATCATCAATGACACTGTATGCAGGATGATGAAGTCAATCTATTATTAGGCCATGCATATATAAACAGATCTTGACCCTTCCAAGTTTCAGAAGATTCCATTGATCATAAATTTATGAGGATTATGTCATTAACAAAGTTATTTTTTAATTAATCTGAACGTTAATAATATTTGATTGGTATTAGTACCAGAATTAGCTATTAATATTGTATTATTTGTTTATTATTGTACTAGCCAACAACTATTATATAGATCAATCAACATACCTTTTAAAAAAAATTAATACCCCCGGTAATTTAGAATAAATAAAAATAAAAATGACGACCTTTAGCAGTTCTTTACAATTGTTTATAGTATATAATTTAATAATAAATGTACTTGTAGGCTTGCGAATTTAAGTTTGGGCACTGCCCACTGTAAGACTTCTCAACATATTTGAAGTAACATGTTTAAACCAGCATTTTTGAAGAATGGATCCGCATTTGCCTACTCTCAATAACTTACGTGTCTGTTCCTGTTTGATGTGACATTTTCACAATATGAGTTACGAACAATTCTCCAAACATGTACTAATTAATAGTGGTTTTGGTTATCATTTCATAATTACAACTTACAACTTATTTGATGTTTTATTTTTTTTCATTTAAGCCACCACTTGTGACTACGGTGAAAAACAGGTCAAACTGTTTCTAGGAGTTTAAAACTTAACTTACATTAAGTTATTTCTTGTTATAATTTTTTTAATAAAATAAAATAGGTTAAGAGTTTTATAAAAGCCTATTTAGTAAAAATTATCAAATTGTAGGTTATTCAAAAAGTTTTTTTTATGTCTTAAGAGATTATCTATTTAAATAAATATAAATATTAATTTTTTTAGCATTCTTATTATATTTTTTATAATACATTAGAATCATATATTTATTTACTTTTTAAATATTAAACATGTTAACATGCATAAAAAGTCAAGTCGATAAATTTATTAAAGGATAAATTTATACTTTATTTATTAGAGGCTTTATTGTAAAATAGACTTTTGAATAAAACACAATAAATGTCATTTTAAATCTAAAAAGTAAGTTTGTACAATATAAACAAATTAGATTTAACTCTTATAACGTCTAACTAACTTATTTTGCCCTTATAAGTGTCAATGATTTTAAATTTCATAATTTTTAGTTTATTTTGCAAAGTGTTTTTTTTTCCTTTAACTATTAGTCGATTAACATATTTCAAAATAAGTAATATCTATTTAATTAATTTTTTTAACATGAAATACGTATTTCTTCCATTCCAAAAAGTCCTTTAAGATTATGATACATTGATTAAAAAAATACTATTCAATTGATATAAATTTAGACAAAAACATCCTAAGCTTTTTAACTACTCTTGCATACATTATATATCTTACTATTCACCAATAATAAATACATTCTACTTTTTGCTAACTTATTTTTATGGTTGATGTATATTTTCAATACATTCTTCTTAATCATATTTAGGAGTATTGTGGGAAAATAGCTTTAAAAAGCTAAAACAATTGAAAAAAAAAAAGATTAAAAAGACTACTATTATTTTGAAATGGAAAGGATAAGCATTTAAGCATACTAACTGATCAAACCCAATATTATGAAAAAGGTCAAATCAGATATAAAAAAGCCTATAACAAATAATAGGTGAATCAATTCTTTAAACAAGTTAGACCTATTTAAACAAATTCTTATTCCATCCAACCTATTTCCCCCCTATTTGTGTAGCTTCTAGGTTTTTCACCGATTTGATGCAATTCTATGGCTTGTCAACATGTTCCAAAACATGAATTAATTTTCACCAAAACAAAATAATAAACGTACAACTTAACATCTAGTACTAGCTTATAATGTTGATTGCCCCCAAACATAAAATCCCTTTGTACAAACTCACTTTTCTACCTAAGTCGGTTATGGTCGCTGTCCAAAGTTATCATGGTATAATTGAAATATAAAAAATGCAATCAATTAATCTATAGATAAGTCAGTAAAAGAGGGAAAGGGTGGTTCATTTTAGATCACCAGGAGGAGGCGAAGGAAGACATAATGGTGATAGCTTATTAGGCTTTTGCAAAAAAGTCAGCTTTATCTCATATTTTACATTTAATGATCTGCTGGGGTTTATAGACATTTAAAGCTGAGAGAGATAATTGAGCATTTCCCAGTGCCGCTACATTGAATGTCACGCGGTTTTGAGAGAGAGGTATCAATGAGGTGAATAATTTTGCCCCTTACTCCTTCAGTTAATGCTCTTGCTGTCAACTTTTGACTTGGCTACCTGGTTTACTAGTTTAAGTCAGCTTCTCATCACACACCCCACACCATACATACCCTTACCCCTTTCATTTTTAGCTATAAATATACATCAAGCAAAGTTTAGGCTTGGACACATGCATTAGAACCCTATCAAGTAAAGAGGGTTAGAGAAATAAAAAGAGAAAGCCACAGCACATAGATTGAGAGAGGAAAACGACCAAATATTCTTTTTCCTTGAGAGCTGAAGCGGCTAAGGAAAATTAGAAGGACACACAAGTATAAAGGCGGTGAAATAAAAGAGAAAGACAAGAAGGAGACATGGGAAGACCACCTTGTTGTGACAGAGAAGGGGTCAAGAAAGGGCCTTGGACTCCTGAAGAAGACATCATATTGGTGTCTTATATTCAGGAACATGGTCCTGGAAATTGGAGGGCAGTTCCTGCCAAAACAGGTTAATTAATTAGCCCTACACTCAATTTGATGATTATTTTGCATAATATTGGTTCTTGTTCTTTGTTGTGTTTATTAGATCATTATTTAGAAAAGTTTCTGATTGAAATATTGGCCATTTGGGTTTCATTGTTTTATCTTTGGATCTGACTTGATATTTCCATTTTGGGGTTATTTTCAGGGTTGTCAAGATGCAGCAAGAGTTGCAGACTTAGATGGACTAATTACCTGAGGCCAGGAATCAAACGGGGCAACTTCACAGAACAAGAGGAGAAGATGATAATCCATCTTCAAGATCTTTTAGGAAACAGGTGCAAATCAATCTTCCAAGCACCTACTTAGTTTGAGTTTTGAAGTTTTATTTATTTTTAACTGTTTTGAGTATTTTGATTTGGGAAGTTCTATCTTTTGGATCCACATGCTTAACTTAACTGGATCACATTGGCTATGTTAAAGATGGGCTGCAATAGCTTCATACCTTCCACAGAGAACAGACAATGACATAAAGAACTATTGGAACACCCATTTGAGAAAGAAGCTGAAGAAGATGCAAGCAGGTTGTGAAGGTGGTAGCTTTGGAGAAGGGTTTTCAACCTCAAGGCAAACCCCTAGAGGCCAGTGGGAAAGAAGGCTCCAAACTGATATCCAAATGGCAAAGAGAGCCCTAAGTGAAGCTCTTTCACCAGAGAAGCCATCTTGTAATTTATCTGCCTCAAACTCAAACCCTTCAGATAGTAGCAGCTCCTTCTCTTCCACAAAACCAACAACAACACAATCTGTGTGCTATGCCTCAAGTGCTGACAACATAGCTAGAATGCTGAAGGGTTGGATGAAAAACCCACCAAAGTCCTCAAGAACAAACTCATCATCTGTGACTCAGAACTCCTTCAACAACTTTGCTGCAGCAGGTGCTGATACTGCTTCTAGTAGTGGAGAAAAGGAACCTCCAAGCAATGCTGAATTGTCTGAGAACAATTTTGAATCATTGTTTAATTTTAATCAGTCTTTGGAGTCTTCAAACTCTGATGAATTCTCTCAGTCCTTGTCTCCTGAGGCCACTGTTTTGCAACATGAAAGCAAGCCTGATGTTATTGGTGCAGAAATTATGCCATTCTCTTTGCTTGAGAAATGGCTGCTTGATGAGGCTGGTTGCCAAGAGAAATTAATTGGTTGTGGTGGTGATGCCAAGTTTTTCTAAGTTGGGTTCATTTTGTGACATATATGAGACTCTGGAATTTATTTTATTTTATTTCATAAGTTGTAGGTAGGGCCTCATCAATTAGTCTTCGCTTTGGCCTTAGAGAGAGAAGTTTTTCAAGCATTTGACGTGTATATGTTAATTACTATTGACATTATGATGATGATTATTATTATACCGTGTTAGATGCCACACCGGAAAACTTGCTTCTCTTATGTAAAGTTGATTTTGCGATGAGATCTTGCTTTTGGAATTAATTGTTTTTAAGTAATCTTCTTAGTAATTGAACGTTCCAGTTATTGAAATGAGGAATGATACGTACCAAGGTACATTTTATTACTCTCTTTTCAGTAGCAAACTTAGTTATTATTGGGTGAACTTTTATGTTAATATATTCTTTTTTAAAATAGTTTAAATTTATTCCGGGTCATATGAATTTTTATGTAATACTTTATAGAGAGCGCGTTAAGAAAATCAATTTTTTTTCTTGAACATTTTTTATTGTTTATTCAATCCCTCGTTTAAAGCACGTCCGATAGATCGAGTTTATTTATAAAAAGAATAAGCATTTTTAAAATAGTCGTATTTGGGAATTAAGTTACAAAACAATTACATTAAAAATAATTAAATTAGTCATATATTCTAATTTAAACTGTATTCTTTTGCATTATATAGTTATCTAAAACCAATTTCTTCAAAATGATCGACTTTTTAAACAAGAACATGCATAGAGGGCTAGTTTACTCTCCCCCCAAAATTGAAGATAGTGTGCCGCCAAGAGGTATTCAAGGGAAACTACCAAATAAACAAAGATATATAATCAGAAATAGGGTGTATCCTTCAAGGGTAAGACTATGTCATTATATATATATATATATATATATATATATATATATATATATATTATGTATTTCAATGTCCAGAATTAATCGGATTTAACTATATATATCCCAGGAAAAACTTGTTTTCATGAGGACGAGTCCCCGCTGGTTCCCAATGGCCTTTTAGATGACAAGATTTTTAGGAGCTTTATGGTATACAATGAATCTTTCAGAAAAGAGGATCAGTTACAATGTTATGAAGGATAGAAATTTACAAAGAATTTTAGATATGAAATGATTTGAAACTTGGAAGTGTTGAGAGAGAAGACAAATAATGAGAAACATATTTATAATATGGAATTTATGTTGTTTTAATACAGAGGATGGACCAACTTCTACCTATAAATTACACTAACTCTTGAATACCATTTAATATCTCAAAACATATCGTTGGATCAAATTTAGATCTTAATTTGATTAATCCAAAAAGTTGCTGGATTCAATTAATTAATCCTTTCTGCTATTAGATTAATTTGAGCTGCTATAGGTCGTCATTGAACATTTCAGTTTTGGAGCTTGCTGTCATAGGCTCGTAGCAATCTAAAAGGGAAAAAAAATGTTGAGATTTGAGTGTCTAATAGAGTAAAGAGTATGAGAAATGCACTCTCCAAATTATGAATTTTAATTTATAGTACATTTATCACTTATTTTTTCTTCTTTGGTTTCTTTCTTTTCATTTTGTGGGTGTATACACCTAATGAACATTTTTGTTTTGTAAAAGCATTTCTCTCGTTTTCTTTCTTATTTTGATTCTCATTTCATAAGAAAAAAAACATTACTTTTAATTGTTTTCCTCCTTAAATTATTACTTGCTTTATTCTTTGAAGCTACTTCATCATGCAATCAATTTATTACTTGTCGTCGAGCAAATGGATCAATCAGCTGTATAAGTTTATTTTAAATTAACCAGTAATTTGGAGTTCAGATATTAACTATGTGACTTATAAATATTCAAAAGAAAAATTTATTGTCTCAAAATTGTCTTCGTTAGAAGGTGCTTTAATAATTACCATGTCCCAATTTTCATTTCAATTCTTTCAACTTTTTCTCGAGAAAAAATACTTTCTAATACAAAAATACAATATATATATGGAAAGAAATTTACTTACTTTAAGAATAAATATAAAATTATTTCATTTTATTTTAAATTAACCGTCAAGATTAAATAACTAAATGTTACTTTCAATCTTGCACGTGACCTCTCTTCCCGTCAATTTTCAAGTGCTTCCCAATCCTTCTAATTTTGTCTCACGCGAACAAAATAAAGTTTGTCCAATTTCATTGAGTTATGTTGGTTGCATCATACCATGCGTGTTCTCTGTGTAAAAGGATAATCTCTTTTATCTCACAGATATATAAGGAAAGAACGCAGAAAACATCACAAGATACATTTGGGTAAAAATGTTTGGGGTCCCTTTGCTCCTCGCTCCTTCTCCCACTCATTCCTGTATAAAAGTTGCAAGTCTTCGACTCCTCATAAATGCTCATTTAAGGCATTTTTTTCCCTGACACTTTTTTCTAAAGTTATTTTAGAATTCTATCCTGGCAGTGCAAGAAACATCGCCACTGTAAAGAGATGGAATAAGCCTCTCATGAGTTTCATAATGGTAAACAAAAAATTGAAGTTGTACAATTTCTTACTTTAAACTGAATGGGGAAAATGGGAACATATCGTGCCATTACTCAATTATCTATACCTAGCCTTTCTTACAACATGTTGCCAAACCTAGCTAAACTTTAGCAAGAGATTGGGGAAGGAATTATCCAATAAATTTCTTTTATGGATTAAAAGTCTTTCACGAGTAATAATTATATTTAAACTGAGTAGGATTAATAAATTTTGAAATTTTTTTCTTGTACTTAATACAACTCAATTCCCAATTTAAACTTGATATTAATAATTAAGTTGAATCAATTTTGTGTGAGTTGGTGTCATAATGCCTCTGCAATGTAAATTTCAAGCTTTATGGCACAACTAGCTATTGGAGATACATGGTGATGGTATCCGTATCCTCTCACATACCAAAATCCAAGTATTAATGGATTTGACCATTGTGCAATATATTTTTTCTAAACATAACTAGGTATTTGCACTCTGTTACTATAATATTCACCGACTCTACGGATATAAAAAGAAAAAATAAAGAAGAGAAAACAACTACCAAATCTTGTGCATATTTGCAAGTTGCCAACCTTAGCAAACTTCATAAAGAAGGAATCATGTGCCGACCAAGCATGATCACCCTTCTGAACCAAACTCATTATGCATTTAGTATAGCATGTGAATTCATATATTGCTTTGTCTAACAGCTTGCAATGTCATACACGTATCTAGATTAAAAAGATATACTCTATCCCAATACATTTTCCGAGCACTAGCACTACTATAAGGAGAAAAAAATGTGTCAATTTGGTAGTTAGGCTATGCAATCAAATGACAGTAGAGACTAGTTGTGTTTTGTTTCATAACTAATATTTTTATTATCAAATAAAATCTTGTTGCTGATGTCATTTAATAAATTAATTTTATTTTTTTAATAGCTAATCAATACAAAGTTGTAATTACTAAAAGATAAAAATTACGTTGCTACTCTTTTAGATGTTAGAGTTTTTGGTCACTGATTGGCAATTTTTATTTTGATAATTAAATTCAATACACTTACCCTTTTGTCAAGAAATTAAATCGGACTGAACTGGTTGATCCCATCGGTTGAATCGGGACTGGTCTATTCTGTTGGCTGATTTGATCCAACTTTCAAAATCGACAGTACCCAAAATTCTATCATTAACCTATTAAATCCATAAAAACTCTTGAATAAGACATATATTTCACTGGACACTGTTTAGCTTATAGCTCACCGTATTGCAAAGTGGCATCACCACATATTTGCTAACATAAATTTTTGCAATTTTCTTATATTATATTAGTTCTGAAATTGCATTATATTTTTATTAAAATTATTTGCCATTTTAATTTATATTTATTCATTAATTTAAATTTCATTATTATTTTTATATAAAAAATTATATAATAAGATATTTTTATCATGGTTTTATATTACCTAGCTTGTTATTAAATATGCAATAATAATACAAATATATTTTAATTATGACAAATTTAACCATATGATTTGATTAATATAATTTGTAAACCAAATCTTTATAATTTCAATAGTTAATTTGATTTTAAAACTATATTCAGGAACTAAATTAAATATGCAAACACTTTTAAAGAACTAATTAATCCTATATAACTTTTTAAAGACAAAATTGTATGTGCACTGATCATTTAAGTACAAGAAAAGAGGTAACTTGGCAACAGTTTTACTGTTAGGATTTTCATAAACTCCTATTAAGCCTAGCTTAAATTTTGCGAGCTAGATTTAGTTGGTGAAATTGTTTTTTAAACAAAACTAGCTAGCCTACAATCCAATTTAAAAAATAGTGTGTTTTAAAAGCTAATGTGGAAGAGAAATTAATCACTATGCCTAAATCCATTGTATGAACAATTTGCCTCGTGAACATGCACATCTGAAAGGAGAAATAAGAGTAACATATATATAACTATCTCTAAACTGTTGAGTACAAGTATGATTTAAAGTTTCACATCGGATAAAAATGAAAAAGTTGAGTATTATATAAGTGAGGAGAAGACCCATAAATCTGAGTCTTAAGGCTTTGAGTTAAGATGTGATGTCTAATTCACTTATATGATTACTCAGATGTAAATCTCCCCGATATTTATCCCATCGATTTTTCAACAATTGGTATCCCAGTCCCACATTCGATAGAAATCGAAAAGTTGAGCACCATATAAGTGAAGAGAAGATCCATAAACTTAAGCCTTAAGATTTTGGGTTAAGATGTGGTGTCTAATTCACTTATATGGTTATTTATAGGTGTGTTATGACCTTCATTTTTCTCCATCATCCCAAGTAATTTGTAATTGCCATATGATATATGTTTACAATCATGTGTTTTAAAGTATTTGCTATTAGTTGTTACTTTATTTTGACAACTTAAATAGTGTCACAAAAGTAGTCATTTATGTGTTATATGGGGCACTTCTACATTTAAAAAGCATTCAAATCAACTATCAAATATTATGTTTAACTCATGTCATTAAATATTGTATATAATTGATGTCTTTAATAATATGAATTATACGTAACATTTAATAAAATATCGTGAAAATATATTTATAATATTTATACATGTTTAGCAACATTTTTGAATCAGATTTTTTAAATATTTTTAGTAAGTATTAAATAAAAAAAATGTTGCTTAGAGATTATATATGTAGTGTTTCCTCCCTTGAAGACACATTCATTCCTTAAGATCCATATATTCCACATAACTGCAACCTAAATCACCCTCCACATGATTGCATGTGTGACTGCGTTTTGATATTCTTGATTACTCACTCAATGGAATTACAGGGATATATATATAAGCAAAGCACCTGCAATTGGGAACAGAATTCTAACAATAGTATTCTAGAATCTACCTAAATAAAAAGAGTGAGACAATGAAAAATTCAATTTTAAAAGATAAAAAAATTAAATTAAGTTTTTAAATGTGTAAAAAGTGTCACATATTAGTCTTGCAGATAATTTAATGATAAATTTATCTTTAAATTTTTTAACTTAATGTTAAATTGATTTTAAAAAAAAATATAATTTATTATTAAATTAGTTCTTAAACATTATTATAATTTAATAAATTTAACGATAGGATCAATCTATTGTATTTTTTATATATTTAAAGGCTAAATTTAAATTTTTATTTTATAGGAATCAATTTGTCACTGTATCATTCTATTTAAGATTATGCTGAGTATTTATCCTATTATTCTAACAACCAAAAAGGGTCTATTTATAAACATCATAATCTTTCCATTTCTTAGCTACTGAAATGATCCTCTTGGGTCTATTATATGAGAGGGATGGTAACAATGTCTCATGTGTGTTGCGAAAAATGCAGTCGTGGATCTTGTGGCAGCACTGTTGAAACATTCACCCACGCATAACATTGCATCCAAACATTAATATTCAGCCAGTATATTTCTATTCTTGAGGTTGTCTTTCGTAAGTAACTTGTTAAGCATCAATCTCTACACAAGAAAGTTCCCTTTTGGTTGACTTTTTATAGCTTCCAAACTTGTTTCATCACCTCAATTTGAGAGGACCCCACTAGATCATCATGTAATACTGCATACGCTGATTTAACAGTGAAAGCACCTGAACTATTCCAAAGCAACGCATCATCAATACCGAGCTGAATATTACCATTTTCTAACAATTGTTGAAGGTCAGCAACCAGACTATATTCCCACACTCAAAAAGATTCTTCTCCAACTCAACCTGCACTTCCAACCCATCTCACTTTATCACCCAAACTCCTTTACCCCTCCTTTTGATTTGGTGATAAAAGATATAGTCTAGGAAATTTTTCAACAAGACTAAAATCACCTAACCATGGGTCAAACCAAAACCATGCTCGGTTACCCTCACCAATTTTCCAACTACATCTTCTATCAAACCACTTAGGTTCATCATCTACCCCACAAGACAAAGATAGATCCCTCCACCAAATTGAGGTTTTAATTTGTTGTTCAAGCCTCCCCTTAGAACATCTTCCCAGTTCCCACGCCTCATATTTAGATTGTAGAACCTCTACCCAAAGAGCATCTTTTTTATTAGAAAAAGCCCATCTCCATAATTTAGCCTATAGAATATGATTTTTTGTACCTCGCTTTTTTTTTTGTGTGTCACAATATAATGATCTTCACAATGCATTTTGAAGTAGTATATATGTTTATAGAGAATTCAAGTTTCATGCTATGACTAATAAATTTGATGGCTGGTTGATTGGTTATGTTGTTATTCTTCCTTGTTTACATATGGTTGTTTAGATATAGAACACATCATAGTCTTCAAGCTCAACTGATAGTAAAATGAGAAAAACATCCAGCCATCCACAAATCAATTGTGGATGAACCTCCCTCCTTTGGAAGTTCCTGTGGCAGCCACATGCAGCACAACATCTCATAGCTGCATCGGTTCCTTCTGGTCCAATGGCTATGAACTCTATATGTGCAGCCATCCAAAGCATATCCTCCAAAGTCACATGCGTGATTAATTCCTTTGGCACTCGTGGTATCTTACGTGCCTCACTAATGAATTGTTTGAGCATATTGGAGGCCCCTCTTTTCTCAAAACCACTCTCCTCTTGGTATGCTATCCTTCAATTTCTCTACCTTCAAACACACCAAATTATAATGTCAAAATTGATAATGGAGAATCAAAATTGTAGCCTCAGTTTAAAAGAAATCATAAATAGACAGACAGACAGATAGAGAGGATTAAGAGAGTAGGTCAATGAGAGAGTACAACTGTTTTTTTTGTCAGCAATCCAAGATATACTTGTATATTTTGTCTAAGTGGAAATGGAGATTTTTTTTAACGGATAAGTCTGCTATATGGTATGAGTTGTTGTCTTTTGGATATGGTACACTTAACGTTTGTGGAGATTATTACATAGTGCCTAAGTGTTCTTCTGCGTGGTGGCTGGAAGGATAGAAACCGGCATTGGTGTAGATGATGGGTGGTTTGCTAATTGTGTGAGGATACTTTGTTCTGGACAGATAGATGGTTAGGAGAGGATTGTCTAAAATATGAATTCCCTCCTGATCATTGTGTGTTATCCTTCAAGTTCTCTACCTTCAAACCTTGCAAAGTTGTTGTCAAAACTAATTGTTAGTGGATAATCAAATTTTAGCCTGAGTTACAAAGAAATCATAAATCATAAATAGATAGAAAGAGAGAGATAGAGGCAGTGTGTGCCTGCGAGAGAGAGAGCACAGCTTATTGTGTAATGGGTATGAAGAGCCCTAACCCTAAAAGGAGTATTTATAATGACTAATCTGATCTGGATCCATTTTGAAATTTAAAAGCAACTGACAATTTTTATATTTGAGGCTTAGTCTAATATACTTCACCCATTTTCTTTTTATTCTCTTAACTTTTTAAATTGTTAACTAAAGTTTAATAATCAAGCAAAATTTTAATTTTTTCAATCACTATCTTGCATTATAGTTGATGAAATTGAATCTATAAAATTTTATTTTTTAAAAATTTCTTTGACAATGACAATAATTATAAATATTATTAATAACATTTTATAAATTTTGCATGCAGGTAAAAAAATAATCTTTAATATAGTTTAATAAGTCTAATATATAGGGGGCATTGATTTTTTGTTAGTATTTTTTTGTTAATTAAAGTATATTAATAAAGCAACTTCTTCATCTCACTTAATGGTAATTCATTCGATCACTATCATGCAGCATAATTGATCTCAAATTGAATCTAGAAATTTTTTATTTTTTTATACAATGAACACAATTGAAAATATTATTAATAAAATTCTGTAAACATTACATGCATGTAAAAAATAATATTTTTTAAAAAAAAATTAATACTTCTAATAGGGATTAATTTATTTTTTGTTTCAAGATTAACGCAATAATATTTCTTTCAATTAATTATCTTTAAAATTCTCAACTTTGAGATTCAAATCTAAAAAATCGAAGGTGATTTCATATGTTCAAATTTGTTCACATGTATATGCTATGAACAGAATAAAGTAAATTGATTTTATACATACATATATATATATATATATATATATATATAATAAAAAAGGAATTAAATTTTTTATAAGAACAAAAATTAATCTTTAACTGAATGTATAATCTCATTACTATCATTTTCATCAAACATTTTTATTTATAAATCACACTATTTTTATGAAATTTATTCCCTATATTATTATTCATTTCAATGCCTTTTTTTTGTTTGGATTCAAATTAAATACTATAAAGCAAATTTCTATAACTTTAATTTTAAATGAGTAATAAACTAGCTTGTCAAATAATTTAAATATATATATATATATATATATATATGTATGTATAAACATATTTTTAAATTGTATAATTTTGCTAACAAACTAACTATAGATTATATAATAAAATATTACCTAATAATTAAAATTTAAATTATTGTTTTATGAATTTATAATCAAAGTTAAGAGTTCAAATGGACCCTATGGAAGTTGGCAGCCATAGCCACGGCCATCGGGCCTTTGATGTTTTACAATATTATTGAACAAGTTGGTTTGCCATAGCCACAACCGCGTTTTTTTCCTACCATACAATTACTGAACAAGTATTTGTAAAATTTACTGATAAATTGAGTTCTTACATAATAAAACGTCTATATGCGAAGGAGGGAATCATTTTGAATTTGTTACACGCGTTTGGCAAATGTTAGCAGTTACTATATGAGGCTCACTCACATCACGTTTTAGGTAAAGTTTTCGAACAACCACTTCGGTTTCCTCGGGAGCCACTTGACGGATTGGCAAAGCTTAGCTGTGAAGCTCACGTTTTTGGTCAAGACCTTCACATGAAGACAGTTTTCAAACAACAACCACTTCAGTTCGATGAATTTGTTACATCGGTTTCGGAAAAGATGCTCTTTTATTCTCATGCATGCCGGGTTTTAGGTTTAAAACCTCTCTGCATGCCGGTTTCCCGGAAGACTCTGATGGTTGAGCTAATGAAACTTACCAATGATGCCCACGTTTTAAGGCAAAGAGCTTCACATATACACAAATCCTCAGTGGCATCCTACGTTATATATGAGAACCCCACAAAAACTATGTTTTACTATAAGTAACGTTTTAGTTCAAGAGCTTCACAGAGACAACAATAGTTAGTGGAATCCTATCTGTGCACCCCCTCAAAAACTGTGTTCTACTTCAAGTAACGTTTAATTTTAGTCTCACAAAAACTGTGTTTTACTATAATTTGGTGGTCCACAGTGTGTGTTAGGATTAAAACTGCCTTGAAACTTATCATGAATTGGGTGACAGCCTAAGCCTGGTATGGCTTATTTATTTCAAGCTAAAGATGAAATTTACTGAACCATTTTAATTTTAGAGTCCTCTGAATGGAAATTTTCGATCTCGTTGGCTAGGAATTAATTAGTTTCTTAAAAATGTTCACGTGTTCAAATTAATTTTTTTAAAAGAAGAGTTAAACAAGCAGTAAAAAATAGAAGACTTTGAAAAGTTTTTTTTAATACATATTTTTTATTTATTTACAAGACTCAAAATAATGAGAAATAATTTAGTGCCATTAAAGCACACTAGATTCGGACACACGAATATAAAAACTTAGAGAAGTTATTTTTTTAATCATATTTATTAGCATTCCCCATTTATGAACATGAAATACTTCATTTTCCACACACACTCAAAAAATAACATGAAATACTTGTTCGAAAATTGTCCTGTTTATCTTTAGTAATTGTATATATATTAATATGCTAGAAACAGTTTTGGTAATTGTGTATACAGGGGTGCATAATCTTTCTAGCCTATTATTATAAATTATGTTTAATTATTGTGAGGTCGAAGTTTGTTATTAAATTAATTGGTTTAGAAAATTAAAAACATTAATTATAGTTTATTTTTATTACATGAAATAAAAAAATGTTACTACATTGAATAAATGATGTAGTTAAATAAAATTTAATATCTTAAATATTGATAATTTCTATTCTTTCAATTTAATTTAGATTTCAGCTTTTTAAAAAATAATATTTTGGATTTAAGCTTTTAACTACTTAATTACAACAATATTTTAATTGAATACATTTTGAATTATTTATTAAATAATTTTTAACATATATTGACATTATAAAATTCTGTTTAAGTATTTTTATCTTCTAAAAAATATTATTGAAAAATAATATTGAAGATTTTAAGACTTTTATCTATTGTAACGAATACTTAAATTTGTTTAACTAATATTTTGTTTAGTCCTAATTAATCCTTAAACTTTACCCTATTTGAAAATATACGATCGACTTTATTTTCATTTCAGTTGATCCTAAACTTTTTACCGTTTATGCAAATAAAAACCCTTAAACTTTAATTGCATTCTAATTAATTATTAAAATTTATCCTTTTAACAGATAGTTATTTCTATCATATTAGAGTAAAATTATTTATCTTAAATGTCAATCATTCATTAATATTTTTCTTCTTTTGTGATACTGCATTTTCATTTTAGTATATTGAAATATAATAAATAAAAAATTGAATTTAGAAAGAAAAAAAACAATTAAACAACCTTATTTGATTTTTTTAATTCTATATTTTATTATATTCTACTGCTTGAAAAAATAATCTGTAAACATGTAATTTATAAATGATTGGGATTTTAAAAAAATGGTTTAGATTTCTTCTTTGTTACTAGTTTAACCCCAAAATAATATAAGACTCTTTACCAAAAAGAAAATTTTAAGATGAAATTCAAATTAAAGTGTTCGTGTACAAAAAGGGTAAAGTTTAAGAATATATTGGATTAAAATTAAGCTTATGGTGTCTATTTTCAAAAAAGATAAAATTTAAAGATGAAGGTAGGATAAAATTAAAGTTTAGGTTATCTATTTACAAAATAGGTAAAGTTTAAGATAGCTAGGTAATATTTTCACTTAGTTTCATGATTTTCAATTATGATTATGAGAATAGTGTTGTGGATTGATTTTTAATAGAAAAATTATCCAATCCAATCACTTCAACTTTTTAATTTTTCAACCAATCGTTTCAATTCAAAATTTTATTCTTATCTAATCAAATTTAAAGTGGTTTAAATTGAATCAGTTTTCAATTTTAATCTTTTATTTTTTTTCATTAATCTATTTTAACACTTTTTTAACCTATGTATGTTTTCCTTTAACTTTTTTTTAATCTTTGAGTTATATAATTAATGTCATGTCAACTAACATTTGAACACTTAGCCATTTGAATAAGGGACAAGGTTAATTACCTTAATTTAAATATTTTGTAACTTTGAATTTAATAGAAATATTTATTGATGTTATTAATTAATCTAATCAAAATATATGTTTGTGATAATTATGTTAATTAATATAATATATATTTTATGGATTAAAGTAAAAAAAAAATCAATTATATTTTGACAAAAAAACAATGAATGGGGTGTTGAATTTGTTTAGCTTAAATTACATTATTTTTCATTACCTTAGGGTTTGAGGTAATTTAATCAATAAAATACGTCTTATCAATATAATACATATTTTATATAAACATTACATATCTATCATAAATGTGTAATTTTTCATACAGCGGACTTACGAATCAATCCTCTAACTAGTATGTAAATAAATTCTACCGTTCACATGTCTAAAAAAATGTAATTAATTATTATTACTATAATATAAGACTAGAGTGAATGGAGTAAAAACATGATTCTGGTTGTTCTCTTGTCCGTTACATTTACAATTACATTAAAAATTATCTAAATCAGATCTTCCCTTTATAAATAAACCTTCAAGGGTTAGGGCTCTTCACACCCATTACACAATAAGCTGTACTCTCTCTCTCTCTCTCTCTTGCTATTTGTCTATTTATGAATTATGATTTCTTTGTAACTCAGGCTACAGTTTTGATTCTCCACTAACAATCTTGACAACAACTTTGCAGGTAGAGAAGTTGAAGGAGAGCATACGATGAAGAGAGTTATCTTGCGAAGAGATGGAAGTGCTAGATATTCTAACAACTCATCGGTGACGATTGTGAGGCACGTGTATCGCGAGTGCTGCAGGAATCTTGCATATAAAATTGGAGAAATTGTTGTGGATGGATGCAGGGAGTTCGTGGCCAGTGGTGCCGAAGGGACCGGCGGAGCTATGACTTGTGCTACATGTGGCTGCCATAGAAATTTCCATAGGAAGGAAGAGCAAACTCAAGTGGTTCGTGCATGCTCTTCTCACCCTACTACCCGTACCGGTGGACTTTGAAGACTTTCGATCATGTGTTCTATGTATTTGCTGAACAATTCTTCATCATATCTAAATCCATCCTATGTTATATGTGTTCTGTGGATCTGCTTTAATTTGCTTGTTTAGTTTAATTTTATGGTTTTCGATTTTCGCTTAATCATATGATGTAATGGACTAGTGATGGTCTTCAAATCTAGTGTGATATGTATGGAATTTCATGAGTTTGAAAACATGTTTTTCATGTCCTCTCAAGTAACCCTTTTTTATCCTATATACACGTTTTTTCCTTTTCGATATTTCATTAAAATTCACATTGTCTAAATCTTTTGTCAAAATCGTTACTTTTTAACCTCAAAAAAAATACCACTTATAAGCTAACATCTATCAAAATCATTATCAAATACAATGAAATCGAAATCAGAAGACAAAAATTGAATAAAATTCTCGGAAGGTCTTTCAATAAATACATGATGATAATAAATATTAAGAAAAATGTTGAGTGTTAAAATGTTTGAGGAATGTTCAAATAAAAATATTGTTAATAATCTTAATTTTAATATGTTGTAACTTTGATTCATAATATATGTTAATGTTATCAATTAATTTGAATCCAAATATATATTAGTTATAATTAGCTTAATTAAATTAAATATTTTAAAAATGATTGAATGTTTAAATCAAGAATATTGTTAAAAGTTTAATATATATATGTTGTAACTTTGAATAGAAGCATACATTAACTTTATTGATTAACCTGAAAACTAAAAGTATTTAAGGTAAGATTAACATGTCATTGATTTGAATGAAATAATGTTTTCTTAAATAAGATTTTTAATTCAAATTTTGTGAATAAAGTAAAGTAATTAGGAGAAAAGAATTAATTCATCGAAGATAATTAATCAAATTAGTATTTGCACCAATGATTAATAAAACAAAACATAACAATTCATAATCACTATTATAAGAATTTACCTTAGTTTATTGTAAAATTGATCATGATAATAACAAAAAATATCACCATAATTATATAAAAAATTCAATAAAATTCATTAATTAACTACCATTTTATATAAAGTTAAAATCTTATAATTAATTACTTGATTCAATAACTTTCTTACATTTATCCCATGAATGTTGAAAACTTAATTTATCTTTTCATTAAATATATTTGATTTTTTTACCTTTTAAAAATTTGTACACCAACTAAAAATAGATGAAGTCAATGTAATTAATATTTATTAGTAAAATTAATTTTGCCGTTTAATGTGCCGGTCCAAATGAAATTTATTTTAATTCTTTAAAAATATTCATGAGTTTGGTCTTAAAATTCGTGTATGTGAAAAAAAAATATCACTAATTTTTTTTTAATCAACCGAGGTATTTCCGATTAAAGACTAATTTCTTAAAATATTAATATCTATTTAAAAGGTTAACTTGTTCTATATTTTTTTCTTTCTTTCATACAAGCAGACTTAAGAATCAATCCTCTAAATGGTCAGAAAGCTTTAATGAAGAATATAAAAAAAAAAAATTATACCGCTTCCATGTCCAAAGAAATAAAATATTACAGTGAATGGTTCTGAGATGTTCTTTTGTCATTTACTTACAATTCAAAATTGGCACAGCTTGGACTTAGTCTAAATATACCTTCCAGGGTTAGGGCTTTTCATACCCATTACACAATAAGCTGTACTCTCTCACTGCGCCTATCTCTCTTAATCATCTCTTTCTATCTGTCTATTTATGATTTATCGATCTATTCTTATTTTCTTTTTCCTAGTTTTCTATAAACGTCCTTGACAACAACTTTGCAGGGTTTGAAGGATAGCATACCAAGAGAAGGATGGTTCTCATGGGAAGAAATGGGCCTCAAAGATGCCCAAACAATGCATTAGTGACAATTGTGAGGCATGTGAGATATCGCGAGTGCCGAAGGAATCATGTGTGTCATCGTGGAGGACATGCTGTAGTGGCTGCACAGAGTTCATACCAAGCGGATCCGAAGGTACTGATGCAGCTCTGATTTGTGCTGCATGTGGCTGCCACAGGAGTTTTCACAGAAGGGAAGAACATACTCAATTCATTTGTGGATGCTCTTCTCATTCTTCTACCAGTGGAGCTTGAAGACTATAATACGCATTTTCTATGGACCTGCTTTTATTTCCTTGTTTTGTTGTTATGGTTTTGGATTTAGTTTAATTAATGATGATGTGATGGACTGGTATTCTGGCAATCTAGTGTGATATATGGTTTCATGAATGATGTTTGAGAAAAGCAAAGTTAATAAGATGTTTTAATTTGGTGATCGGAAGTGCAAAGTCGATGAATGATAATTTCTTGTTCTCTTCATATGTACCCTGTATATTAAAACAATATTTTGAGTATATCTCTCCCTCCCTATTTTTTTCTTTTTTATGAGCAATTTTTTATTAAAACGAAAATACTAGGTTAATTTAACCTGTTACATCAGTCTTATGAAGCCAAATCAAAGGGATAAATAAAGATATACTATATTAATTGGAAAAAGAACATTCAACACTCTCTTTTTTTCTCTTTTTCTTTTTATTTCTGTTTATAAATAATTATAAGTTATTTTGTGAATTTACTAATTGGCTACAAGTTAAATTATTTCCAGTAAAAAAAACATGATTAGGAAGTTGGTTCTGCTTGAACTTTTTATCATTTCTATGTCTTTTTTGGGATGCTTATTTTGAATCTACTCTAGATTCTTAGATGCTTTCAAATTCTACTAAACCACACTTGCGTTGCTTCTCTATCTATTCTTATTTTCTTTTTCCTAGTTTTCTATAAACGTCCTTTTGAATCTTAATTTTACCATTAGGAAAAGGTTGTTCAGTAATTCATTAAGACTTTTAGACTTACATATGTTTTTTTGTCTCCGAATTATGTTTGGATTTTGATTATAGTCTTTAATAAAAAAATTGACTTTAATTAGTCTCAGAATAAATAAATAAAAATATTTTGTGTTTCAACTGTACAGTATATTATTTTTTGCTAACTTGACATGTGATCATCTAATGGTAAACAATATATAAGAAAAAAATTTAGGGACAAAAAGAAAAATTTAAAGATATTTCAGAGATCACTTTTATGTTGTGCGTTGTTTGATAAGCACTGAACAACTCAAACAAAATAGTATGAAGTTTACTAGAATGTCTTTTTTAATATTTAATTATTTATTATCTTAAATTTAAATTATTTGCATGGAGTCTGTAGTTGAAGGAAACATTTTGATGATGTGGAGGGAGGAGGAGGAAGAGGTCACATGACGGTTTCTAACTTTCTATATGAAACGGTTATTAACAAATTGGGATCGATAAAGTGAGTGGAGAGAGGCGATCATGGAGATCAGAAGAGAGAGAAAGGATGGATATTTTTTACTACTTTTTAACGTTAGTTTTGTACTTGGGACAACTTTTTGTCCCATAATTTTCTAATTAATATTTTCATGTTCTTCATTTAATTAAACCTTTCTTTAAATTTTTTTAATAAATCAGACTTTTAATAAGGCTGGGAATGAATTTATGTAACTATATACCTAAGCATAATTTCAGATGTTATCCAATTTGTTTTACTAGGCATGCATGAGCATGATATTCCTTTTATTTTTGGCAGCCAATGATATGCTTCTGTTCATGCTGAAATGGTTTGAGAAGTTTCCTTCCTAAAGATATTAACAATTAATTCCACTACTGAATTACCTTCTTTCTTTAGAAGTTTATGAACCTTCTGCCCCCCTTATAAACCATTAATTCTTTGCACCCTTACCTTAAAATTTAATATACTAGTAACATTGTACATGAGCTTTATCTTTTTTTCTTAAATAACATGTTATTTCATTACATAGTCCATTTTAGATAACAAATGTATTTTCTAATGGATCAGTAAAATCACTTACGGAGTGTTTCATTATTTATTGATTCTATTGAGCTGGCTTTAAAGCTGTTACCTAGAGAAAGGATCAGCTAGCTAACCATGAAATTTGGCATTGCAAGAATGAATTTTCCAGAAGTTGAATACATTGATCTGTATTATCAGCCCATGCAGGTAGACCAAACAGTACCTATAGAGGAAACAGTTCGAGAATCCTTCTTCTAATACACTTTCTATTGACTTGAAACTTATTATATACTTTATAGTATATATTCTGTCATCATCTGCCTCATTTCATCTCATAATCTCTTTTGTTTCTATATACTATTTTTGCGTCAGACATATCCCAATGTTCATGCCTAATGCAGTCATGGTTCGAAAAAATCTCCAATTAATTGAGGACTTATCTAAAATATGCCACACAATGGTGAGTCACTTAAATCTCTTCCATGCCAAATAGTTCATTGATGTAATTTGGTTTTGGATTTTCAGGGCATATGATAGAGCTGCAATAATTAAGAATATCAAGTATGATTGAATATTGTTAGCTTACCATCAAAATGTAGAATTTTTTCAGGGATTAAAATGATAAATGATTTCAAGTATAGAATTTATAATTAAATCTTTCGTTATTAGTATTATTGTCATAATTAAATATTCTTGGGTTTAGTACGTGTGGGAAAGTGGATACGGAGTTTTGGCTTAATAAAGTATGTATTATAGTAAGACAAACAATTTGTGGGGGTTTATAAACCGTAGTAATGTTAAATTTAAAGCGACCTTCATATATATGGATTTTTTTTGTGGCTATATAAACCGCAGTATCAGTTGGCAAAAATACCAGTGTTTATTAGAAAATTGTCACAAGCAACTTCTGGCATACATATGGTCCAAACTGTTTGGTTAGGAATGACTTTTTTTAGTCGCGACAAACGCATTTTTGACTGCCGCAAAAGCTCCTTTTTTTGTAGTGAAACCAATTTAGTGACCAACTTTTTGGTCCTATAAATAGGATCACTGAATTGATTTCAAGCTTTTCTGGGTATGCTTCCAAGACCTATTTTCCCTTGTCCCTTGGTTTCTTCCTATTTTGGCCTGGACATTTCAGCTTTGTAGCACCTTTTGAGGCACCAACCACTCTCTCCCTTACAACACTCTTTCCATTCTCTTCTTCAGAGAGTGCCATGCTTAGTTTGTCCCCACATGCAAACAGAAGCTACATACACTCTTTCCTTTGATTTTACGGTCTTCACCAACAACTACTCACATAACATAACACAGCACACACAAAAGCCTTTACGCATTCCCCTCTCAGAACCAAAAATTCCAGCACTCTCTTTACTCTCACATTCTTCATTTTTTCTTCATACTAAGAAACACCACGAACCATCCCTCTCAACTCACCCAACCATTACAACACATACCATTTTCTGATTCCCCCGCACACTTTCAGACCCCTTTCTTTTCAGGCAGAAAAATGGTAGTTATATTTGAACCTCCGTGAAACCAGTGACATTTTCTCATCATCTTCACTCATAAAACAAATCAGTGCATGCATAGCAGTTTCCACCCAAACCAAAAATGGCACACACCTTGTGTCTGAGCCACCGTGAACTTTCTCTCAGCCTCAGCCAAACATTTATCATACTTAAATTCAGTCACTACAGTTTGTAATACAACAACCACAAGACAACAAGTTCAGCCATGAACCAGACTTCACCAAGAATGCATTGTAGATCCACAAGTTATTCCAACTCCTCCATCATGATTCATGCAAGTCATCATCATGAATCCTTCACAGCATGTCACCAAGCACATAAATCACAGTCACACAGCCAACCACTGTGACACACCATTAATGCGATAAGATGGGTTAAATGATTAACAGAAAAGGAAAGAGAAAAAAAAATCATAAATTTGATATTTCTACTAACAAAACTAACATTCTTACAATTAACATTTACCGGTAAAAAAAATGCATATCTCTCACCTCATCGGTTCTGTTTCTGTTTCCCTTTTGTTTTATCAAAATGTTATTGCCTTAACTTAAGAGTGTTGGTTTATTAGTGATGTATGTTATGCTACTTGCTGATGCATATTCTGTTTACTTTTTAGTTCACTATTAGTGATGCATGTTATGGTGCTTACCGTTGCATATTCTGGTTTTTGGATTCATCGTTAGTAAGGAGTAAATGATAATTTCAAGTGAGATAGAAATAAAGTTCAAATATAAATAAATAAAAACTGAATTTAATAGTCTCTCATGGATCTTTATGCTTGCAGCTCTACAAGACAGGATTTTAATTTTGAGTTTCTGCGTCTGTTGCTATAGGGAATCTTTTTAGGCTGTCACTTTTCCTTCTTTTCTTTAGTTTTCTATCCTTTTGTTTAGGTGACTGATGCATTAAGGTAAATAAAAAAAATGGTACGTTATTTTTAGTGTGATCTAAGACACATTTTTTTAGTTGTTTTATTTTTAAGTTTTTTCTTTTGTAAGTTACTTTATTAGTTGCTCCTTATTTAAGATATATGTTGTGCATGACCTTTGCGGTTTGGGGTTTGTATTCGAGATGAAAAAGACAACGTGGTGGTGTCCAGAACTACCTGGAGATATCCTTGCATGTAGGTCACTGAAGGAGAAGCATATGGTTTGCTTTTGGCGGCGCATTTTATGAATAATTTCGGACTGCATACAAAATGCCCAGTTTGAGACCGACAATAATGTTGTTGCAGATAAAATTAAAAGTACTTCAATTGATGTAAATGAAGTAGGATGTTTGATATATGATTGTAAGATGTTTTCACTTTGTCCAAATTTCAGTATTGGATTTGTAAGGAGACAAGTGAATGCTGTTGTCCATACTTTGGTGAAGGACTCCATCTTTTTCTTATCCCCAAGATTTTCATCATGTACGTTCCTCACTGTATTGCTCAGTTAATTATTCATGAAATGCCATGAATTTTGTTCTAGTAAAAAAAAAAAAAGTTATTCATGACCTATTTGTATTTTCACATATCAGACTAAAATGCTAAAATGTTGTCCAACAGAAAAATGAAGCGCAGAGAAACCAACTTGAGACGCAACTTTAACCCTGAAAACATCAAAATTGGCCTGAGCTTGTGATAAACAAAATTGATGATCTCTATCTTAAATTTCCGATAAGTCCTGGATCATCCAAATCCGAGTTTCGTAGCGCAAGATTTCCCTACACAAGACAGCAGTGTCAAAGTAGGTAAAAAAAATTAAATTAACTAAACTTAACACTTAAGCCCAATTAGGCTCACTAACCCACAATTCAGCCAACAAATCAAAATTATTAAGGACAAATGTATGTAAATTAGGTCCATATCAATCACAAATGAAGGCCTAAAAATGCTCTATAACTTTCCTAACTAAATTAATAACTAACAAACCAAAAGAAAAAAAAACTAAAAATATAGTCATTAAATAGTTTATAGTTATTGTTTATATCATCATATTGTGATATTCAAGCAACAATTAGCTAATGGTTAAGAAAGCTACAATTAGCTAGCTCACGGTCATGTACTGATGCATTGGATATTGAACGATGATATATGCCTTTGCATAGTTGTCTGAGAGTAAAAAAACAATCTAAAGAATTAAAAAGAAAAAAGAAAGAAAGGCATTTAAGTAATTTTATGGGTAGCGAATAGTGTGATAATATAAAATCTGTCCTATTAATAAATAGATAGAGAAAAAATATGGTTAAATTATTCGCAAGTATCCATTAGTTACTTGTTTATAATCCATGGCAAATTTTATCTATCGGTATCTCTTGGTACGATTTTTTTTTTTTTCATCTCTATACGCAGCACACTTCGGTTGAACTTTCGTAGGTTAGGTTAAAAAAACTAGTTTGTAATCCAAAAATCTCATTCCCCAACTAATGAGTCAATTATTGATATTATTATTTTCTATATAAAATATACTCATCCTGACATCCATAATGGCAAACACGTCTTTGATTGGTGTAATATTCTTTGCTAGAAAATCCCATATAATGAAATCAGAATAACGCACCGTTTCCTTTTGCTGTTTACAAAAAAAAAAAATGCACAGCTACCTTCATAGACATTAACGGATTTTGACTTGTTTATAGTCTTATTAACTAGGCCACTGCCTATGATCACACAATTTGTCCTTTAATATTACTATGTTCACTCGCTATCATTATGTTCAAGAAATGTCTAAGGAGAAGTTATTGCATCCTCTGTTTCTATTATTGTATTTTACACCCCTCTGAATTTCGAAAAATCTATTTTAGAATGTAAATTTTCATTTCAGAATAATTTTTTCAAAATGTAATTAATAATTTTTTTCAAATGTAATTGAACATGCAAGATGTAATAATGGAAGTGCAGGAAACAAATGTTCTAAGGATAGTATCAGACTAAGAGTCCAGCAGCTTTGCTTTAAATGGGCTTACTATTACCACGCCCATGTACTTGAACAGCCCATAAAAGCCCACCAAGAGTTTTGATTTATTTTATCAGTTTTTCTTTTACTTTCGTTAAACATATTCAAGCAAGTAATTTTTTAAATCAACATACAGACGGTATTACTTAATTTTTGTCAAGTGGATACTACTTTGATTGAGAAAAATAAAACCACAGTCTCACGTAAAATAGATTGAGAAAAATAAAAAATTACACTTAAACCTTTTTTCATCACGAAAGTGGATACTACTTTGTCATTTTTTATTTAATATTTAACCAAATATAAATATGTCAGTTGTTGCACTAATTTTCTTTTAACAGCGCATATTTTTAATTTAATATCTGACGAAATATAAATATGTTTAAATTGTACAAATGTTCTTTTCATACCTCTCAATTCTCATTCATAAAATTCAAAAAATTAAAATAAGACTTTTTTTTATTAGATATCTTTAGGATACTGATTAAAGAATTAAAAAATACCATAATGTTACCAATACATCTTTATTATAATTTTAATAAAAAAATATTTTTTTATTATGTCTTTAACCAATATTCTCCGTATATATATAGGTTGAACGCATATTTTTCATTACTCTAAATCTATGTCATAATTAGTTAATTAACAACGATATGCTTCTTTTTCTATTTCTATATATGATGTGTTTGGTTAAGGTTATGTTTGATAAGATATTTTAATTTGTTTTATTAATTGAAAATTTTGTTTGTCTATTTGACAAATAAGTGATTTTTAATAGTATCTAATATTTATTGAAACGTTACTTGAAATAATATTTTTTTAGATGTTAATTTTTAGTTTTTTATATTTTCTTTTATTATTATCTTTAATATATTTATTAAATTTCCTAGTCATCCTTTTTAAGTAAATCATTATTTTATTTTTCTGTCATTTTATAATTTTTAAATACTTTAGCTAATTTTATCAAACACTAATAATTAATAAACTAATTTTTAATTTTCAGTTACCAACTAACTTTACATTTTCCAACTAATTTTTCAACTAATTTTATCAAACATAAATTTTCTTTTTTTCAACACAAAATATTTTTACTTCAATTTTTGTTCATCTAAATAAAAATATTGATAATGACCATTAAACGAGGGCCATACCTTTTTAATGGTTTTTGTCAAGAGTTTTGTTTCTTTATCAATGTTCCTCCCTACCTATTTTAATCAGGCTTTACTTCATTAACATAACTTTTCTCAATATCTATCATGTGCAATAAAGAAGGTGAATGTATGAAAAAAATAGTGTGCAATGTACAGTTAATTGGAGATTTATGCCAATCGCTATCTGAAATATTTGCAGGGATGGCCAGCATTTAGTTAAAGTGCGAAACCGAAGGTTTACGAGGTGAAAAAGAGCCGATACGCAGGCATATTAAAGATGGGGATTGTTAAAGATAAGGCCTCAAAAATATAATGGACCCCCATAATAGCCAGTCCCATAATTTTTATGCTGCAAATAATTGTGTGGTCCAGTATTTGGTTTGCAATAACTGGTCCTATTTGTTGCCTTACATGTTCATTTGTTTAGGGGGGAAAACAAAGGTTTAGAAGGGAGAGATAATTCTTCTTATTTTACAATCAGGATATTTTAACATCTTCCTATATTAATTTATCGTGAAATTGCAATATATATAAGACACGATTAATCGACATGAAGTGTGAAATTTGTATACTTATATTGTTTAATAACTTTTCATAAAATGTGAACTAATTAATTTAACCATTGAATTGAAGTTCTTATACAAAAAAAAAAGATTAAGTTTATAAAATTCCATAAAATTAAAAACTAATTAACAGTCGGACTAATTTATTTTGATAGATCATATATATGCTATTTCTAGATCACATGTCACTGAATGCATAAATTATGTGAATTTTGATATACATTATCAGAAAGCTAGTATCAAATATTTTGATAGTTAAATTGGTTAATTTTGTATTCTAGAAAGTTATTAAACTATGTTAATGTTAGTACAAAAATATGACACAGACACACATATATATGATATAGTGAAAATGCCTCAAGTGACTTTGAGAAAATACATATGAATCGTATTATCATTTCTAGGTGGCCAAGAAAATTAACACTCGCTTGATAACCTAAAACCTTCAAGTGACTTTATTTTTAAAAGCTCAAATGACTTGTGTGGTTTAATCTTTATTACTGGTAATACAATTTAATTATAAATATCTATTTTATTCTTACCTTTTCATTGAAAAATTGTTCTTTCAATATATATATATTCAAAGTCAAAATTGAAAATTTGTAATAAATAAATGGTCAATGAGTTGAACCACAGCACCCCTTCGGTGTGTTCCTTTTTTATATAGATCATGTCCCATTTACCGTTTTTAACTTCTGGAGAAAACTAAAAAAAAAAAGTTTGCATATTTAAATTTTACGAAATCCTCCAGGGGTAATTGCACTTTAGTGAAATTAATCAACAAGCTAATGATTAAAAATCATTCTTTCAGCGACTCTCCCCGGGATAACGTGTTAATTTCAAAGTCATTCTTCAGTTTCTTTTCTTATCAACCAAATGGAACGTTAGGTAATGGGGGAGGGATTCAAGTATTCAACCTGCATTCCATAGCAGGGGACACATGTAAAAAGCTGGAGAGTTGCATTATCAACCACCACAAATTTCAAAGATTGCTTCATAGGTAGGATTTTGGGATTGGTAGTTATATTAAAGTAAACATAATCTTATGATCTAGTTCTTGTTATAATGATGAATATATTAGATGGATCTAGTAGCTAGCCAACAATCATGTGCTAAACTGAAGATAATAACGGCACCACTAATTGGTTGTTGCTTTCTTGAAAATGACTCGATGTTATTACATACATAGTTGAGTCTCCAGAATTGGGCCCAGAAAGTCACCAAGCATCCTACTAATTAGCAAGGTAAGTCGCTTTGAGAATCCAAGGAAAATAGCCTTGCCATACATATTGTACGCAACATTAACCCATGCACATTGACATTTTAGGCCCCCAAAACATGAGTTTAGAAGAACTTAAATCGTGTGTCTAAAATGTGTCATTTTTTCTATTATACCAAGTATGCTAATCTCTTTTCTTTGAACAAGCTTTCATGGGCAAATTGCAATTGTTTTTGAGGAAAGTTGCCCACTGCTCTTAAATAGTAGCACATGGGGCACGTTCTATTGCTAATTCCAGTCATGGCACACCCAAGTACGGGGTCATAATCTCAACCAGATGCGACACCACTCAAGGAAAATCAGGTTTATAAGACAAATCGTACATGACACATAACATGTTGGGCTGCGTTATATTCATTTATAGATGTTCATCTTTTTTCATTTCCCACTTGGAATGAAAATTGCAGTTGCCTTGCTGAGTCGAAATGTAAAGAGTTAATTAAATAAAATAGGAAATAAGTATTAATGCAGTTGTTTCGGTAAGAGGTTTTAGCTAGAGTGAATTTAAGTAAACTAAGGTGTGAGGTTTGGATTTAAGTGAGCAAGCCTAAAAGTTAAGAATAATGAATCATGAATTGTTTTGTGTTTGTGTTTGTCTTTTTATTTTCGAGTTTGTGTGTTGATTTCATGAGGTCTGAGGTTTAACTTAGGTAAATTTAGTTTCTACAAGTAACAATTAATCGTAACAACTTAACTTGTAATTCGCTTGACGAATGCCAAAAATTTGTACATAGTGTTCATCCTATAAGCTAGCCTGGCCTCAATAGAATGATGTACTATACTTATCACTTTTGTTAACTGATACTTGCCAAATTAGCTAGGTTATGAACATTTGCTTTCCATACACATTCACTCCCCTTGAATCACCTAGTTCCCTTTCCTTACAACAAATCACTGCACATCATTCTTACCATCATACACATCATTCTTACAATCATAAACTATATTTTCATCGAAAGCACACATATAACTTTTAGAATATGAATATATATCTAACCCAATTCTACAAAATCGACATTAAACTTGATTCTTGCCCTCACTTCTAGATATTATTTTTGTCATATCATTAATCGATGTAAAATACTTAACATACTTCCTCACGACAAGAAATGAATATCTTGAGTGTAAAATTTACAGAGTTATACATTTACAAGTGGTCCAATAATTATTATTCGAGATGCCAACAATAATATATAAAATATATCTAATACCAACTTAAGAATGTGAGTTTATATCCAATTTAACCCTATAAAAGTCACTTGTATTTAAGATGAAGTTATCCCTACTAATATACACTATTTTTACTATATTATTGGTGGATGTTAGATCTCCAACAATAATAACATAAAAAAACAAATATCTCTATAAAATTATGTACACATTGATTGGCCCAAATGCAACATAGAGTTTGTTTACACTTCAAAACCACCACATAAAAGACCCTATGTTTTATATTTGATGCTTTATGATGTTTTTGGTCCAATAACTGCTGGAACTCATGTTTATTGATGATGACCACTCTAAGAAAGTTTTGGCATGCATATGTACTCAAAACAAAAGATCAAATGATGTTTGTGGGATTCAAAAGTTTCATTCTAGTGTTGAGTGAGAAACTGATAGAAAGTTTATTCATGTATGTTCACACTAATAACGTAGGAGAATATATGGGAACTTTCAGAATTACTACATGAGTAATGGAATCTGACATAAACAATTTGTTCTAAACCTCCTCATTACAACAGAATGATTGAATATTGTTAAAAGCGTAACAACGATGTCATCTCATGCAAAGTTATCCACGAGTTTTTAAGGTGAAGCTTTAATTCCCACAATTGATTTCATCAACTTATCCCTTCAACTCCGTTGAATGGTGACGTTCCAAGCAAGTTAATTTCAAATTGGAAAGATCCATACCATGCTAAATTTCATCTCCTGGTCACACTCTGGTATTAGGATTGTGTGAGTGTGATTCATCTACAAATCCTATAAAATTAAATCCATTTGCACTACACGATACTAGGGGTGACAAAATACGTATAATCTGATAAGCTAGTTTGATTAGTCTAAAAACATTGTTTTGATTTGAGTTGGACCATGAGGAACGAGATCAACATGTTCGCCTTATTTGTTTTTTTATTATTCTTTTATCATTAATAAAATCACGAATGAGAAATTTTAATACTGAGGATTTTAAGGTTAATATTTATAATATCAGATTATGTTTTAAATTTTTATCACTTGCTTATTGTTACAATTAATGCATTCTATTTTATTTACATTATTATGTATTCTATTTTTCTTTTTTTATAATACAAATGAAAACATATTTTTTTACTTTAATTTATAATTTAGGAGTTGCTGAACAAATTAGGTCTTTATTTAAGAACTCATGAATTATAAACTAATTAACTCATGAATTGTAGACCTACAAAGGTGATAATATTGAATTCAGAGACTAATTATGTCTTTATTATTAGTTTTCCAGAACAACAATTAAATAGAAAAACCTAATTAAAAAATAAATACTATTTCAAAGGCCTAATTGGAGAACAAAAAAAATAGGTCAAGGACCTAACTAAAAGATACCCACATTTAGAAACTCATTCAGAAACTTGTTATGCAAAAGTTACTACATAGACAATTTTTTACACGTGCTATGCTTTTTTATGTATTAACATATATTCTAATTACCGATCAATGTCTCAATTACATGCCAAAAAAATATTTTAATTTAATCAACGATCTTAAATTCAAGTCTTAAATATATAATTATTCAAGTCTTAAATATATAATTAATAAAGTTCTCAAAGAAAAATTTGTTACCTATAACAATTTTACTTAGCTTGAGTAAAATTATTTTTTTTATAGAATATATGTGATCTTTTAAAAAATTATTTTCATTGTTTATACATAGAATTAAATGTTAAAGTGTCTTATTCTTATGCCTGGTTAGGATGAACATAAAAGGCAAAGAAAGTAAATAATGAAAATAAAGTATTTTATTTCTTTGTGTGTGTGATTATTTATTTATTATTATTTTAATATATCTTGTATCTTGACTAGTTTTTTTTTGTATTACAGAAATCATATTTTATGTTATTTACAAATATTTATGTGATTTTATAAATATATATTTACCTTTCCACTCATTGTTTTACTCAATAAAAAGATAATATACAATACCCCAAAGGCCCACATCTAATGGACGTACAAGTGATATGGACTCAAATAATTCAAAATTAGAATATTATATTAAAAATAATAATTTAAATATTACCAAATTCAAATATACAATCTTTATTAATTAGTATTATGCATGCATGTGTATCTCGAGAAATAATATTATAATTATTTAAGATTGTAAATCCTCAAATGAAAATATTATCGTTAATCAGGTTTATGCAAAATGAGTAATTTAACTTTTTTAAAAGTATATAATAATATTAATATGCCAATTTAATTTATATTATAATTCAAAATATTTAAACAAATGATGCCATACAAATAAAAAAATTATAATACATCAACAAAATATGCGTATACAAGGTACAATATAGTTATTAACTTATTATACGAATTCTTATAAAAAAAACTTACTATACGAATTTAATATTTAAAAAAATGGCACGACATGAGAAATAATGTTGGGTTGAATTTGTACGGAATTAATACCGAGGTCGCGTACGATTGAAATACTGTCGCAGTAGCCGTCAGAGGTACAGAAGTCCAATTACGTGGAAAAATAATAAATGAAAAATTTAATAAAGGACAAAGATTGGTGACTTTAAAATATAAAATAAATATTTAATTAATATTTATCTAAAACATTTTTGTGAATTAAATTAATAATAAGAATATATATTAAATAAAAACTTCTTAAATTAGATTATAAGTGTTAATGGATACATCATGAGAGTAGCTATTTTTACAATACAAATTACAACTATACATTTATTTCCGTAACATATTTATTTATTAGTTTTATTTTGATTAATAAAAATGGTTAAAATAAAAAAAAACTAAATTAAAGTTATTCACACGTATAGTAAAACTCAATTAAAATAGAGAAATAAGATTTTAACTTTTTTATTTATGTATGATGTATTTAATTTTTAAAGAAATCATGAATATCCTGATACCATGTATGTTTAGTTTTTGTTTTTTACAAAGCTATAGTTAGTTTTAAAAGTAAAAACAATTAATAATATAAAAGAATAAAAATATGTTTTAATCTTTAAATTTAAAGTATAGAAATAATAATATATTATTATTTTTTAAATACTAGAGTCTAGACAACAGTTTCTGCTTGACTTTTTTCTGTATTTTTTGTCGTTACTACTGCTTATATGTCAAACGTCACATCTCTATATACAAAGCATCTGATTGAAATAATTCTTTAATTAATTGTAAATGTATGAATTAAGTTACTCCAATTGCCAATCTGAATTGATTTGCGTACTCACCAGGTTCGTGCCTAACTTAGCCTATTTAGCTAATAAATGTGAATGTTTTAAATTTGAAAAGAGCACTGTATGGGCACGTGCAAGCTGGAATATAACATGGCCAAAAAGGGTAGTAGATTATTGGTGAGCATTAGAATTAAAATAATTATAAAGTTTAGCAGTTAGAAGAGTTAAGTTCATCTAATCATGTAATTGAGGAATTAGAGGGTCACATCATCTTGGCACGGTGTAATTGTTTAGGTAGGGAAAGAAAGTTACTTATCAACTCACTGTGCAGGGAGTTAACCTAAGCTCTATTTTATTGATCCAAAAGAAGTTAACTCCCATATTAAGTAACAATGCATTATTATGATAAGTGCATTGTACCTTATATGATTTGATTAATATGCATTATCTTCTTAATCCTCAACCAAAAGCAAAAAGAGAAAATTATCCTATGATAAGGATGTCTCAATATGCGGATTTTGGATGTGATGGACCAATTAAACTCCACTATTATCATAAAGAAAAATTTACCCCGAAATGACAGCTTTTAAATTTAGTTCAAAGGGAATGTTAATAGTTTTTTTGACCCAGATGGAAATGCCAACGTTTCTATAATATGAATAAAGACAAGGAGCATAAGGAACTGACTAGCACATCTTCAATCTTATCATTGATCTTGGAGTTTAAATCAAGGGAGAATTATAACAACATGATATTCACGTTTTCATCTAATCATCTATGTATATAGTACATATATAGAAAGTTTACTTAAACAAATTAAACCGAAAATGATAGTAATTAATTAATTTAATAAAAACAAATGATAATATATAAAAAATCTGTCATCTAAATTGGGATACTGTTATTCAATCATTATTTGCATATAATTAAAAATTATTAGATTTTATAATAATTATTTTGAAAAATATGTGTAATATGAATTCTAAATAACTAATTATATAGAAATTTTTACATGCATCAACAATTATTTTAAAATTCAAATCATAATTAATTACTGTTTTATGTAAGTAAACTAATACAAACGTCGACTAAAAATCGTAGATACATTTTCATTTCGTAGTAGCTATAAAAGTAATAAAGTTTTGTTTTTCCTTAAATAGAAAAAATTATCAACAAAGCTAAGAGCCACTAGAATAAGAATTGACATATATAGTGATGGGGGAATTGGAGTAGTGTGTACAAGGTTCTATATGTTGCCGCTGCCATTGTACATCGAAAAATGGTTATTACAAAAAAAAATGCATGATCAAGTTTAAAAATATAGTTACTAGCCATATGATCACTTGTCATATACATTTAAACATAATTTATTGATCTATATTATTTTTAATTTTTAACAAGAGATTTTTACTTACAACCTTGATCCTTATGCTAATTATCTTATCAAAATAATTATAAGAGATTGAGTTCAAGTTCGATACACACAAAAAAGAAACATGAGTTTTCATGTGATATGTTACACTCACAAACACATGTACATAGTTCAAGACTCATCATAGGTACAATAAAGGTCCTAATTAAGTTCTTACTTGGTCTATAGATAATCATGTCAGTCATTCCTTAACCTAAAATCTCAACAATTAATATATCCAACATCACTCAAATATAACATCAACATGAATATCATATGTCAAAAGTCACACATTCTCAAGACTAGATTCCTCATTAGGAGTCATGAGATTTCTTTGACATATGCAAAATCCTTTTGCGCTCAAAAGGTAACGTGCAAGCGACCATGAGATAGACAAAATAACCAAAGCACTTATTTAATCACATTACCACCAAGTTCGGGATGGATTGGTGTGGTTCTTCTACGCTTAGGACACCCAAATATTGAACCATGAACGAAGAAAGACATGAGATAAAAGCAAATATAATGACAATTCATTATGAGATCCTAATTCTCAACTAGAGGGCACACCAAAGGTCTCTGCCCTTCCATCCCTTGGATAGATAGAGGTTTTTGGTTTTTTCATGTTGTCAAAGAGTTGAACAATGAAAATAGGATGATTAGTGCCTGATCTAATTGATCGGATCATGTAGGAACAAGGTTCAAGTCTACCAATATGTTAAGATGTCTCAACTGCATACATCACTGCACTTCCACTTGCTCCATTTGTTTGTTTCGACATTAAACAAGAATTGACTCACGTCAACGTGAATCATGTATTACTTTTTTCTACATATTTTAAGTCTCCAACATACACAAAACCTATTTGCACTCACTCAAAAGTTAACGTGTAAACGACCATAAGATAGACAAAATAATCATAAGATAGACAAAATGATCATATCACTCATTCAATCACTTCACTTCACCTGTTTATTTTGACATTAAACAAGAGTTAATGTGCGTCAATCTAAAACAAATATTACAATTTTTATATACTTTTAAGATTCTTAAATGGTGAGAGAATCAGGGAATCACTCACTCTCTCTCTATATATAATGTGTTTGAACTTTCATCCACACACCTCAAACTTAGATCACAAAAATAACTTTTAATGCATCCTGATGTAAAAATTTGATTAAATGTGAATCACATATGCTCATCCAAACTTGCAGATAATTTTTTCTAAACACACTCTTTATATATATTCCTCCCAAACATTTTTAGCTGATATATATTCTCTCCATTATAATACTAAAACTCTGTTGTAATTCTTATAAACTTGAACGCTAAATTAATTAAGTATTTGCAGTTAACCATCATCATGGATGATAGTCTCTCTACCGTAAACAACATCACCTCTACAGTATCAACTTCGTAGCATCAACGTGCTCAGTTCCCCGAAGAGTATATGTTTGTGTGTTCATATAAAAAAAAATGCCATCATATTTCTATACCTGTTAATAGCATGATTAATCTTTCATATATTGAATAAGAAGAGATTTTAAGAAACAATTAAAAAAGAAATATAAACTATTAAATGATATCGTTTGTAAGAGACTTAAATGATTTTTTATGTGGAACATTTCGAAGCATACCATTTTAATTAAAGTTTTTTATAAATAAAATGTATTGACTTAAAGAGTTTTTTTTTTTAAATAATAACAATTGTCCGTCTCAATTTCCGATAGGGTATTTATTTCCCTCGTCTGTGTTTTTTTTTAAAAAAAAATTCGAAAACTTAACTGAGAAATATAGCAAATATTTTCCTTTGAGTTATTTCTTCAATATTTTTTATTATTATTGTGACAAGATATTATCGTATTAAAAAACAGTTGGACCATATTTTTCTCCGTTCAAAACCCTAATTCACAAAAAAAAATCAGTATTTTATTATCATTTGTTTATTTTTTATTTTAAGTAGATATATTTTTATTGATTATTATAAAAATCATAGTTTATTTTCAACATATTAAGAAGAAATAATAAATGAAAGAGCTTTTTTCACGATTTCTTTCACAAAATATTAAAAAGTAAAAGTAGAAAGGAAATAACTTAATGATTTTATAATTATTAATAAAGATGCATCAACAAAGAAATATAAAAAAAATGTCAAATTCTTCTCAATTTCTTATAAGGTATTCATCCACATTCAACTAAAGAAATTAAATACGAGAATTCCGGACAACATCGCTTGTTCAACCAATCCAAACAAATATCGTGTCTTGGAGTCCTCATGAAGAAACCCAATTAGGTCAGGTTCGTGTCAATGCAAAAATCTCAATCACCTGCAAATTGACTGGAGGTACAGTTATGTTTGTTTATGCAATGCTTCTTTCTGCTTTTATTTCCAAAAGAAGAAGAAAAAACACTATACGCGCTTTTATATTAATATAAAATTGTGTCAAGATCTAACTCGCTCGGTCGATTGAGCAAATGATGCATATATATACAAGGAACTAATTTACTAAGATATGGAAATGTATTTATTTCAGATTAGAGTTGAAAGAGTTTAAAAATACTTTTATTTTAGAAGCAACAAGATTTTCTTTCTTGATTCATACATTAAAATGCCTAATATCAGATTGAAAATTGTAAAAAGGTTTTTATTATAACTTTAAACCAAACATAGGCATAATTCTCTATTGTCTATATACATTATATTAGCAAATACATAAATTAAATAGTATATTTATTAATGTTAATATAGATTAAGGAACTAAAAAAATATTCATTGTAATCATGGTGTGTTGAACTGATTTGGATTCAATGATACGAAAGAAACTAATTTTCCCACAGTAGATAACTGCTTATGCTTAGCTGGAAAATTGACAAAACCCCTCAACTCATACTTTGAACCAGACACCCTATTTTTAAGGGGCAATTAAGGGGTCTAGAAGACTAGAACCAGCCCATAACTTGCTGGTTACCAGCACCAAGGGCAGCCCCTCAAGGGCCCCACCCCCACCAAAACAAGATTACAGGCTTCAATATTTTATTATTTATTTCAATATTTTACTAAATATAATTTTTTATTAAGAGTCCTGCCAAAACCGTATAAGTTGGTTAAGAAATAAAAAATAATAATCTGTAAGTCATAAATCGTAAAAAATATAAAAAAAATCATTTACAAAATAATTTTTTATCTTTTAATAAAAATAATTTTACTTTAAAGATCCTGATTAAATATTAAAGACATCTACTATCCTTGAAAAGGAAAACTACCTCCAAATATTTCCCAAACACCAAAATCTTTTTGGCTACACAATAGTAACAACACCATGGACAGTGTAATTAGATTACACGAGATTAATTAAGTATCTTTAAAAATTAGCATTGAAGTCTTGCACGACGAATGCATGTAAGTTATGTACCATGTTATAGATTAAAGACAATAATTAAAAGCATAACTAAGGTTTCTTTTGGATTCATTAGCCACATGGATTGTCTCCCATAATAAATATATAGTATTATTTTCCCCTGAACTAATAAACTATACCCTTATCTAAACACACTCAGATTACCAAAAGCTTACAGTTTTAATACACATTCTAATATAATATGATTATGATTTTGTCTACCCTTTACGCCTGTTCTATCAGATACATTTTTTTGTGAATAAAGCGCATGGCAGCACACACAGACAACAGCAGCAGCAGTCACAGGACCATAGCAATAGAACAGAACCAGCATTTCACCACCTCCCATTATTTAATAAGCCCCGTAAACAGCAACACTTTCTGCCTCTTTCTCTCGAACACGAGATACAAAGAGAAAGGAAAAAAAACCATTATTATTAATTATTCCATGTCTTACGGGGGAGAAAGTGAGAAATCACAGAAATTAAGAACCAAATAATTAACAACAACACTGCATGCCGAGTCCACTGTTCACACCACTCAGACAAATCGTGCAAGAAGCAGATGAAAAAGAAAATCACGCCAAAGATAAACAAACATAAACACATTCATAACTAGTAACAACTAACTCTAATTAATTCGGAATAAAACCATTAAAAACATAAAAATCAAAATAAATTCCCTTCTGGATATATCATTCTCTCCCATTAAGCTGATTGATCATCATCCTGGTCTCATTAACAATATAAAAACTAAACAATTAAAAACAAAAAAAAAAAGAGAAAAGAAATTAAAAACTACTAATTAATGAACCGGTAGTAGCAGCATCATTATCATCATAATCATCATTAACCTATCTAACACATTATTCTTCTTCTCTTCCCTTTAGATCAAGAACTAGAAGAAGACCCGTTAGCACCAACGTTCACCCCACCATAGTGATTACGACTCGGATCTTCAGCAGGATCTTCACCACCACCACTACCACCATGGTTGCTGTTAGGGTTTTCAAAAACCTTGACATCACCCCCATTTGCATCATTATCATCAATAATACTGGTATTAATATTATTACTAGTAGTAATATTAATATCATTACTAATAACAATATTGTTGTTATCTTTTTTGGCGAAGGTGTTTTTGTTGTTATGCATCCAAACCTTGAGAACGCTTCTATCCACGCCAATCTCGTTGCAGAACTCGTGAATCAATTCCTCGTCGCGCTTCTGAATCTTCCACCCTACTTTCTCCGCGAACTTGTGCATCTTCTCCTTCTGCTCCTGGCTGAACTTCGTTCGGAAGCGCTTTCTGCTGAGCGCGGCGGAAGGCGCGGCCGTGCTCTCCGGCGGAGCCGCTAGCCCGGCGGAGAGGGCGAGGAGCATGTGCGGCGCGGAGGGGTAGTAAGAGGAGGAGATCGGCGGTGGGGAAGCGGAATTGGGGCTGCGCGCTGCAGCGGCCGCGTGCAGCGGCGGCGGAGGGTGGTGGCGGTGGTGGGGCTGGTACTCGATGACGTGCGTGGTGGTGGAGGTGATGGGGGGTTCCTCCGGCTCGCGGCGGTGAAAGTTGCGGTGGCAGCCGCAGGCGGCACATTTTATGGAGCTGGGATCGGCGGCGGTGGCGGTCGGAGAGGGCATGAACTCGCCGCAGCCGTCTAAAGCGTGGCCACCCAAGTTGGCGGCGTGGTTTTTGAGGCATTCTTTGTAGGTAACCACCGCAGGCATAGGGTGGTGGAGGTGGTGGTGGCGGTGGCGTTTGAGGACACCGTTTGAGAAAGATAAAGTTTTTGTCGTTGTGGGAGTGACGGGGGTGGTGATCCTGGTCGGTGTTTCTGTTTCATGTTCTGGGGATTTTGTTGCACTGGGAGTGGCGGTGGCGGTGATGGTGGTGTTGTTGATGATCGTTGTTGTTGGGGTTATGTCCATGGCTCTAACATCTAGGGTAAGTAAGTAAAAAAAAAAACTATTTTTAAAAAAAAGGTTAGCTTTTAAGGTTTAGGTTTTTTGTGGAGATTAGAACATAAGATATCACACTTCCATGAATTGAAGTTTGGACCTGCTTCTTCTGCTTCTGATGATGCTGCTGATTTTGTTGTTGTGGTGATGGGTGGCACTGTTTTATATGATGGAAATAGGAAATTAGAAAATGGAAAGGGAGAGAAAAAAAAAAAGTTGCTTTTGCTGGAGGAAGGAGGAGAAGGAAGAGTGTTGAATGTTGATGATGGTGTTGAGAGAGTAATGAGATGACTGTTGATAATAAAAAAATCTGGGTTTGGGTTATGTGGTTGTGCTTCTTAACCCCTTGTTTTTTAACCCTGGTTCTAATCCATGGTTAAGTTATTGACCCCACTTGAGGTTAGATGTGAGTAATAAATATGCTATGCGCGCTTTGGCCTCATCGGTTGAGGTAGCATGACCCTACAGTTTATTACCATTATTATGAGTTATTACGACACTAGTCTTGAATAGTAATGTCATGGGGGGTTTATTTAATTTTGGAATTTTGATTTTGACTCAGGCTTTTGGGGAAAATGATGACTCGGTTGAGCGGTACTGAGTTGACCCGGTTTAGCATGAAAATGGTATGGCCTGCAATTCTGAGCCCATTGACTGTAACCCATCTTAATTTGTCAAGTTGGCAGGGAAGGACGGGACGGGACAGGCTTTCACAGTAAAATCATTGAGGGTTTTAATTTTAGGGATGCAACCCATTTCCCTTTTCTTTTTTCTTCTTCTACTTTTTCTCTTTTCCTTAAAACCCTTTGGTTAATGGCTGCTCCAAACATAAAATAAAAACATTAGCAACCACTTCTTCCCCCCTCTCTCGCAAAGTTCAAAAAGCAGTGGCAAATTCCGTGGTTTCAACAAAAAGGAGGTGCAATGTAAATATACAATAAGATGTGGAACTACGGAAATGGGTATTTTGGTAAATATAAAATAAATGAGAAACTATTTTTTTTACATAATAACTTTAAATTATGCACAATGTGAATTTTGAAGAAATAGTTTACTATATCAAATTAGCACATGTTCAATAAACAAAGAGGCTTATCATTTTTTTCATTTTTATATATTTTCTTATAACATCTATAATGGAAATTGTTTTTTGCGATTCTTAAAGATATGTAACATGACAAAATTATTAAAACAAATCAATTTTATGGGTATTTATAGATATTTTTTATTTATCAATATTAGTTATTAATTTTTACCAAAACAATATTAAATTTACGGAACTCTTCATTTCCTTCTTTCTTCGTCATCAAACCAATTTTATTTCCTAAAATTTTCATGGATGTTGCTTATATAAATAAGTACAAACAAATTGTTTAGCCATTAAAAAATATTTTTTTACTCAAAATAAGAATTCTTGTATGAGTAGATATAGATGTAAGGGACTCACTGAAAATAAATTAGGAACCTAAATTGTGTTCTATGATTAGAGTAATAATTAATATTCTTAAATCTTACGTGATAATAAAGGATTCACTAAATAGTATTTAAGAATTTAAATTAAGTTATTGTCGTAGAAATGCTCTTATACAAATTAAAAAAAAGAACTTATTTCTCAAATTGATTTTTTTTCCTTTTGAAGTTTCTCAAATTGATTTGGCCATATTAAATATATCATCTAAAATAGTAAAATTAAAGTGAAAAAGGCTAGAATATAGGAGTAATAGTATTACATCCTCCTCAATTTGTTCCGAAGGAACTTAGAGGTATCTTTGTCGGCATTACGGATAATAAAACGGTATCATGGCAAGGGAAACGGCGTCGCATTAAGCAACTGCTCGATTGGCCCCGACAAGAGAAACATGTCCTGAAACCGTACCGGGAAATTAGATGGTATAGATGGTACATTTTTTATTAGGACTAAAAGGCCCTCCATAGTTCAAGAATATTAAGAATTACAGGACTTAAAAGAGCCACCAAATCGAACGACACGTGTTAAGATATCACATGGCAAGCACGTGTGAATCAGCCTTTGGAATTCTTCAAGCTATTCACTCAAAAATTGTTTGGTTTTAATAAACCTCCAAAGCTTGCAACAACATCTCCATTATTAAATTTACGTTAATCTATTTTGAAGTCACATAAATTTAATGAAAATATCCCTTCTCCCGAGTGTAAGATTTTGAGGGCGTTTCAAATATCTTATAGGGCTTTTATAATATGTGTTTTTTTAGAAAATTGATTAAAAATTAAAAGAAAAAATATTTATTACAAAAATCATAGAATAATTATGAATAAATTAATTTTATATATCATAATTTTTTTAATTATTTTTAACTAATATCTTAAAAACATGGATTAACATTTATCTATTATATATAGAATTTGTTTAGATCTATTAGAATAACATAAAGTTTTCCTAATTTTACAATTTATTTAATAAATTATTTTTATAAAACTTATTAAAATATTTTTTTGATTTTTAATAAAATTTAAATGATAAAATTAGTATTAAATAAATATTTAATTAAATTATAATGTTTTGACTGTTGGTGAATGAACGATCAAATTCATCAAAGACAAATGAATTTAATTATTAAAATGAGGAATAGGAATGATACAATGCTTTACGGAACACAGTAAAAAAGAAAGGGGGTTAGGGGGCACTGAATAAAGAGAGAATATTTTTATGTTATTGTGACGTAAGCATACTAAAGACAGAAGAGCTAAAGTTTAATCATGGAACAGCGTGTAGGCAAACGTTGAAACGATGCATTGAAACTCACAACTCACAAAATAGTACTAGAGGAAGATAGGATTTGGGGTCTGTGAGTGAGGTTGTATATCAAGTGATTTTTTTTAGTAAAAATATTAATTATTAATTTTTGTTAACTAAAATATTAAAAATTAAAATTTCTTTTTTTCTTCTTCTCTTATATCAAGTGAAAAAGTTACTTGATAATGTTAATTTTTTAATAGATTACGCTAGTACTGATTATTTTCAGATTTCCTGCAATTATATGAATTTCTCTTGTTTTATTTTAATTGACTTTCTCTAATTATTTTAAAAAATTATATTAGCACTTCTTATATATGACATTCATCTTCTTTAACTGTTTGAAAATAATATTAAATTAGAGGAGATTCTTGTAAATGTTAAAAAAGCAAAAAATATTTATATAATTTCACAAAATGGTTGAGGTGATTAGTATGATTTATTCTAGATTTATTAAATAATGCTCTTTTTGTTTTAAAATTAAGCTTAATTTGATCTTAGCTTAAAAGAAATTTTCCTAAAGAGCCTTTGATATACAAAATGAAAGACAATATGTGACAATGCCAACTCCCTTACTCAATAAAGCAATAAACAAGTTACACGATAAATAGAAAATGATAAGTTTTATACTAGTTTATCTTATCTAAACAATGCATTCAATCCTTAGAAACCAACCGAGAATTCCACTAGAATGAATAACTGAAAACAAAGTGCCAAATTGTTACATTTATTTTTTCCTTTAAGCCTCTTCAGTCTCACATGCAAGTATTATTTGGTACTTGCCTCATTGGATAACTACAACAGATTAATATTCTTTATTAATCAAACTTTTAATATCTAAGCATGTCACAAATAACTAAACTATTGTTTTATTAGATTGATATACAGGTAAATTGTCTAAGTGCTCAGAGAATGTTCAAATAATTTATATACAAAAAAGTTAAAAAGGAGTTGAAATACATTTTTTTGTTGATAAGTTCACTATATGTTATGCTTTTAATTATGTCTTCTCTTCAGTCTTTTATTGGAGCTTAATATACCCTTGGAGCTTTTCTTCTAAAACTTTCAATGTTAGTGGAATAAAATGTGACAAGTTGAGTTTTCACCAACTTGTAACATATGAGATAACAAAACATTGTGTTTATAATTCTTCTTATTCATTACATCGTGTAATTTTTTTTTTTACACAAGTGATCAACTTTACTGAAGTGTTATCTCATCTGCTTACTTTATTCTTTTTTCACGCCTTGAGTTATGAGAGTAAGTAAATTCTTTATCGTTTATTTCTTCCAGATTTAGAAAAGGTGATGAGACATCTTAAATATGCTTTGTAGAATACTTTTTTTCATCAAACCGTTCTTTATCTTATGATCATCTTTAAATGAACAAAACATATAATAATAGGGCTTGATGAGTCTTATATTACAAAATGATGTTTATAGGATGATACTTAGGTATACACAATATTTAGTCTTTATAAACCTAGAGTTTTATGCTTTGTTTATTGTTAAAACTAAGGACTAAATCGTTTTGGACTTAACAAATATGTTTTAAAAATTTTCCAAGCATGAGTAAGACAAATATGTTTTGGACTTAAAAAAAATTTAAATCCCTATTTAAATTACTTTCCCCACTTTTAATACCCCATCCAAACATACTATTTAATGAAATGTAAGACTTGAATTTAAAATTTAGTTCAAATTGAATGTAGATTTTTAACTTGATCAAAACATGATCCAATGCAAGTTGAGCCTGCAAAATTTCGTTAGAAGTTCACAAAAATTGAGTTTTTACAAGATTTGGATTTCATCTTTTAATCCCAAAATAAATTTAATGTTTTTTTGCTCGATCCATTATAATTCATAACCCGTATCAGGTCAATCCACATTGGGGCATGTAGTCTGTTTTGTTCTCTATAATATTGATAGACAATATATATATATATATATATATATATATATATATATATATATATATATTTATCAACAAACAAATTTTATTAAACAAGGTACAAGATATATACAAGAAGTACCAAGGTGAAAACAGAATATGGCAGTGATTATCAACTGCATAACCACCAAACAGACCAAAATTACAGCAGCACCACTCATAAAACCTCATAACCCAGCTATACCAGTCAGCAATAGATCATACACCCAGTAAAGAGAAAATAACTAGAGACCCTGTTGCATCCCTGAGTCCCAAACAAAAGCCTCTCTACAGAGAAAATATTAATTTTACTTGAACTCAATACAACAATTGATGTATGATCGCGTGCTTAAAATTAACTTATGTTACACTTAACGTTGAGATGCGTTAATTTGAGTGAAAGGGTTTAATTTGAATCTGTTAAAAATATATGATCCTGAGTTTGACTTCATGATTTATATATGAACATAATTATTAGTCCTAGTCCACACCTTCACGCTTAATTACATTTTAAAACATAGCTTCTCGATTATAGATTATGAGAATATTATGGAAAAAAAATCCTTTTTAAATTTGTCTTTAATTTATTGAAATTTGGAGTTGAATGATGTCAGGGTCAATGTAAATAAAATGGGTCTCACGATCTCACATGTCGGATTACAGATATTTTTTCATTGGGAGAACAAAGGGAGATCTGAAAAATAAATGTCTTCCAAGCTTATAATATGTACGTGAGTGAATTGAAAATGATGAAATAAAATCTAGTATTTATAGCATAAGATAGAAACTTCGGTTCTTGATTGTAGGAATTATTACACTGGTGTACCAACTCTCATAGATAATTCCTAACTTATGGATAATATCTAGTAGATAAATCGTAGCTAATAAATAATTCTTCCCTTATAGATAATTAAGTATATGTAACTTGATAAAAGAATTGTAACATTATTATTAATATTCAAATATTAAAGCATTTATTAATAACTTATCGGCCGAGTAGTCTGACTACTAAAGACAGTGTGTTCATGTTCTTGTGTTAGGACTTACGTCTATATTGAAGCATCACATCACTTGTCACGTCAATTTTATGAATATAAAGATATTAATCAATTATTAACAATACTTAATGTACATCGCTGATATAATGTGCAACACTGTGAGGCTTGTTTATCTTAATCAAATTATCTTCCCTACTCTCCTCCCGGAAAAAAAAAACATGATTTATGTTTAAAGTGGTCCAAAAATATGTTTATCCTCTTTCTACTTTCAGCTACTATTTCCCATTACAATGAAATTAAACTTAAACAAAAAGAAACTGATCTTCTCCATTCTTAATTTTAAAATTAAATGCAAGCTAAATTTAAACTTTCTATGTACAAACATCATGATGAGCAATTTCTAGAACTCTTTAGGAATTCAAAAGAGAAAAATGGAAAGTTCTAGTTCCCCGATTAGAGAAATAGAGAAAGAAAGAAAGTGCAAGTCTCTGATGTTAATGATAGCATCTATGCATATTGGGGAGAGAAGTCCCTGTGCCAGGCAACAATAGAGGATAATGACCCATTTGAATAGGACATTGGGGGTATATTATAACACTTTTGGTTTCCCTCAAGAGTAATTGTCAAGCAACAACCAACATATGCAATCTTTATATGTACACCAGTTGTGTGATCTTTCCTCCACGTTGCTATGCCCTACTAGTACTAGTACCACCCTATCTATCTTGGGCTCTTTTAACTTGGACAATCTCAATTGAATTCAACTGTGGGTCATCTTTCAAAGGAACGATGATTTTCAACCTTGTATGGCCCAAACACCAGCGGTGCAATGGCCATACATAGGAAAAAGAGTTGCCAAAGAAAGGCTCTTAATTTATTAATTTGTCCATTTTCAGTCATTTATATATAATTTTATATATTCCACTATGAGTTATTTAGGCCTTTCTTTTTCAGTTAAATATAATATTCGCATAGAAAAAAATGATTGTATTTAATTATAAGTTGAAAACTAACTCTAATGTAAAATTGCTATCTATATATGGTCCACTATTAATATGTAATACACTCAATATATATGACAAATAGTAGTAAAAAATATCTCTGACACGGTTCATGGTTACTTGTGTTTTACATTTTCAAAACAAAAAAGAAATAGATTTCATTGAATTGCAATAAAAAAATTACCGAAAAAGGAATTGTAATAATAAATTAATGACTCAACAATACGACTTGCAATATAACACACTGAAAGGATTATACGAAGCGAATGAATTTCTATCCACTTCTTGCTTATGTAATTTACGAATAAAATCTCTATTACTTGTCAAAACTTAAAAGTAAACATTGTTATTATGAAATAATTCATGAATATACAACTAAAACATTGGCATTTTTTTCTGGTGGTGGAAATTCGCACCAGAAACAAAATCAGTTAGACGGTTAGGTGATTGTTTTTTATGTCAGCTCTGCATAATACTTTTGAGTTATTGTATATAAGTTGTACACAGTCATTTTATTATTATTCAATCGACAGTGTGATATTCATCTTTCATAACTCAATGAAGTTTCATGGAAATAGGAATTGTCTATGTAAAAAGCCTCAATTTTTTTCTTCTTATAAGATGTATAACTCCTCTATATATGTTTATTGCATTAATGAAATTTGAGGTTTAAAGCTCACACAGAATATTATTGAACTTAAAATCCAAAATAATACGATAAAGCTCCCTTTTCCGCTAAGCAACAAAAAAGTGATCTAATAGTAGATACACAACAAGATCTATATCATTTAGATATAAGAACTAAGACATGAAGATCTTGCCTTCCTTCAATATATATATTCTGTTTAAGTTCAATAAGCCAAAGATGTTTTCAAATGTACTACTACAGATATCAAACAAAGTTGAATGTGTCCTTGTTTTAGGTGTAAAAATTTGAAATAAATGCCTCCTTCACCAAGAGTTTTAGAAAGGAACTAAACCTTGGTATTCGGAAGGAACAGAATTGGTCCTTGCTATATTATTTACACTAAATGACAAAATAATAATAATCTCTTTTATTGCGTTCACTCTAAGTGATTTTACTACTTTACTCTTTTAAAAACACTGAATGAATGTCTGTGCTAAATATGATATAGGTGAAAGCCAAAAAGCCCTTGGAAAGCGAAGCATCACGAAATGCTATTACCCTTTACAAGATAAGGTTTTATGTGGCCTGTTTTAATTGCTGTGCATAGCAAGATGATTCCAATTATCATCATGAGTGCATTTTTTTGGTGTTCAATTACGGAAAAGTTTGTCATAACAAGTGCTTCACTATCATAATGGTGCACATTTCATGCACATGGGAGAAAGCTCTCAATGGGGTTTCCCACATATTTGCTTGTAAAGCCTTCATCCTTAGGAAGTTGAACAATGCACAATCTTTTCAAATTATTTTCTTTGAGTAAAAATGTCTTCTGTTAACACAACACATAATTGATTCTATCCTACAAAATCACCGTAAAACCATGAAAAAGTATAAATGACTATTTAATGATCTATTTTTATCATAAAAAATTAATTGATTTTTTTATTATGAATCTATATATTCTTAACACGGTATATATGATAGTGTAAAAAAAATTATATTATCATTCAATTACAAATTTCTCACTCTCTCAAAATAATTATCACATTTGAAAAAGGAAATGATCTCTAAATAAGTGTTATATTTGGTTTTTCAACATAATATTAGTTATTGTTTTCCATCAATGCTCCTAACAAATGTCATTTTAGTTTTTGAATATAATATTATTATTATTTTGTTCATGTATTGAATAAGATTAGTATTGTATAATTATTAATGTTTTTCACTTATTTATTAGTTTTCTTAATTCGTGTAAAATAATTAAGGACGACACTTATTTTACAAGAAGTATTAAATACAATAACTTTGATAGTTATTACAATAATTATCTTCAAAGACATTAACAACAATTTTTCATTCGTTGATATTACTATGATATATAAAAATTAAACTTTTTACATTTGTTCCATCATTGCAAATTTGCTGAGGTTATTGGACGCATGTGGTAAACAGATATTGAAGGAATGGCATCATCATTTTACACTGCAAAGCTTTAATTTTTTGGCTAAGAGGAAGGGAGAAAGATGCAATTGAATCATAAGCTTTCAATTTTGCATGCATAGTGGATAGTGGACAATACGCAGTACCCACACACAAGAGCCCATTTAATTATGGTCAGTGAATGGTCATTCTCTCCGCGTATTAATAGATTAGGAGAGTTCATGGAGCAAATAGAAAGCAGTATATTGGTAAAAAAGAACCAAAGTGAAAGGGTAATTTCATTAGTGTCTTCTATATATTCTTCTCATTAGACGTGGAACTCTTCAATAAATTATTAACAGAAAGTAGTTGTCTCACTTTACTAGAAATAATAGGAATGGAATTTCTCCATCTTATATCTTTTTCCTCTCCATGGATTACAATGCAAGTTTATTAGGTTCGCCATTATCATCATGTGCAATGTCCCACTCTTTACAAGCTCATTAACGAGCATCCCATATTCTTTATCCATGCCTACCCCACTTCCCCATTTCCGTGTAGGCATTTTCTAGTTCTTAGAGAACTAGCTAGCTAGTATATGAACTTTGCTAACGTTAACCCAACTAACACCAACATTCTAATTTCTAGTCATAATTAATGTCGTTACACTCTAACGTTATCCTTTGGGCACTTTTATTTTTCTCCCACAAACATCCAAAATCATGGGTAACTTCCTACAAAATTCGAGAATTATTGAATAGTATTTATTCTTATGAAAAACTAGAATCAAATAAAAGTTTCTACAATAAAATAATAGACAGAAACTACAATTAGTATCATAAAAGAAATAATAAATAAAAAGTAACATAACTTCTTTTATCATTTTTGTACTTAAGTTTTGTTTGGATAAATTTCTTAATAAGCACTCATAAAGAAAGAAAAAAAAATTGAACTTCTTTTATAAATTAAGGTTAACTTATGTATAAGATTATTTATAAAATCTATTACTTTAAATTCTCTAAAAGCTAATTTCAATTCATATATAAACTAATTTTAACTGGTTTAATTTCATTTTATCTTCTTATTTGCTTTTCTACTAAGTATTTATTGAAAAACTTATTTAAAAATGACCTTAAAATACTATAACAGTATGCACAACAATTTATAGGAAACAAAGAAATAAAATCATGCACATTGCCTAATTTAATTAGCTCTAAATTCTAATTTGTTACATAATAAATTCCCCCATTCCAAAAGACGACAAAGACCAAATTAGTGATATGGGTTGGTAAAACTGAGGGAGGTTAAAATGCAAGGACCGTGGAATAGGTGGCCCATGATTTGTAAGTGGTCTATTCAAAGAGGTCCACTATGAAGTAAATTGGGTTGTAGCACCTTGTAATAGTCCACATACCCTTATTATGGTTCTGACATATCTACCTAATTGTCACTTTCAACTGCGCAAGTTTCAGAAAGTTGGAGTTAAAACCAGCTCAATATGAAAGTTGTGCTTAGAGAGATCACAGCTATTTGTGAGAAACAAGCATTAACAAGTGCTCCTATGGCCCTACATGCCTCTTTCGGCCACTGCTCTCCATAGTAAAAACAAATGCCACAGGAACAAAGTTTAGAGCAAGGTTTTCAATCAACAAAAAGAAAGTACACAAATTAATCAATATTGAATATATTAGAGTGTATATAATGTCATAATTGATTATGTAATGTCACTTCCACAACTGGCAATTTTGTTCTCGTGCTTCCAATCAATAATACAACAGGAATGCTTATTAAAAGATGCTACACTTATGATTGTTGTGCCTTAACTACCTGAATTATTAATTTACCCCCCAATAGAACATCACACCCTCTTGCAAATTATCAATCAAGATCGCACTGAAAGAGAATATACAATGAAGAAAAAAACATTTCATCGCCAAATTGTACCATGAAGGAAATCTTTTCACTTGTACTCCCTCTTTATCCTCTCCACATAATGCGTGTCCTTTTATAGATAATAGTTAGAGCACTAAACTTACAGCCAAAAAATCCATTGTTAACAACAGAAAGTAATTTATAATTATTAATTTATGATGATGGGTAATATAATATACGACCCAAATATCAAAAAGTAAGTGCATATATGGAAAAAAAATTCTAAACAAATAGAACGAAGTTGTTGGTTAATTGGTCCATACTAAATTATTAATGGTTAGACTATAGTGACAATTGTAAAAATTTTAACTGTTTTTACCAATGACTTGGTTGTTGATAATTTTTAATGTTTATAGTTTTTATAATAATAATTAATTTTAATTTATAATTTATATTATATCATGTTATACTAAAATAAATAATAATATGAAGAAAAAACAAAAAGCCTAAATGCAGCTTGTCATAATCCTTTCATGAAATCTATCAAACTTTTGATCATGACGAGGTAGTAGTGGCAAACCTTAACATCTTCTATCGGATAACTGAGTGCGTTTACGTTTAATATATGGATTTCTTCTTTCATTAATATAATAACTTTGATTTCTTGCATGATTGATGAATTGCTCAACCCTGTCCACTAATTTTTGCAGAAGACTACCTCTATCATGCATATCCAACTATGATTTGAAGGATAAGAATTAATCATCTACCAATGTACATTCATATAAAATTATCAAAGCTAGTTATTTTTTCTTTCTATAAACATTCATATATCAATTTAACGTGATTTTATTTAACATCTTAATAATCATGTACAATGAAAGTTCTGATTAAATTACAACAAACAATCTTAATATACTTTTTTTTACATATATAAAAAGGGATTATGTGTGTGGGGGGGGGGGGGGGGGGATGTAACTTTTGTAGACAAAGATTTAGTTAAGTGTGTACTTAGATTAGAAGAATTAATAATTTTTTTTACTAGAACTTGATTTTACAAAGTTCATAATAAGTTATATATTTTTTAATAATGAATTATTTTAGATTTTATTCTTTTGGAAAAAGAAACTATCCTCTAAAGTAATCTTTACACAAAACAAACCTCGCCTATTTTTGCCTATTAAAACAACAACCCCTTCATCTATTTTGGTAGTATGCTTACAATTGAAGAGACTATATATACTGCAAGAGACATATAAAGTATAAACATAAAAATAATTACTAAAAACTTGAATCAAACCAAAAAAATACTTTAGATCAATGCTTTTTATATTCTGGTCCAACCCAAGCATATGTAATGTAGTGGCCGAAAGTATAAGTGTTCTTGTCTTCTGGAGCTGGTCAATACTTCACAATAATATGTTTATCCTTTTTGGTCTTGGGATTGTCAAATTGTCATTAGGGTGAAAATTTGATGGGCTCTTATTTACAAGGATAAGGACTAGTATCCAGCCCAATTGTAAAAGTTCCAAACCATCTAAGCAGATAGGTAAAGGCTGCTCCATTATAGTTGGGATGAGCATCGAGACTTTTTTCTTACCCGAAGCAGCTCTTTTTGCTCACCAGGCTTCTATCTTCTTTTTTAGTATTATTAATCTAAGGCCCATTTGTTTCAATTTATATTTCTGACTTCAAGTGAATTTCGAAATATAATCATCTAACAAAAGTATAAAAATATATGATTCAAATTTGAACCCAAGTTTTAGCAACATGTATAAGTATAAGGTAGTTCGGATCATTCAAGCAATATTCTTAATTTGAGCTTTGTGAATGAAAACTGTGATTAAAAACAAAAATTTCACAAAACATAGTAAGTCAATTTTTTTTTACTTATCCACAAAATTGATGGATATTTTATATAAATAACATTATTAAGAAAAATCACAGGTTTTGAGTAGCCCATTTCCAGGGTATGAGCATTTTATGCTTAGAGATTATATGGGCTTACCTTCCTCAGCAGATGTGTTATTTACTATTAATATTTTTGATACATCCAGTTACTATTAATGTACCTTATATTTAGAGTGTACATTCAATAAATAAAAATATTGATAGTGAATTTGATAGAACATTTTGATTAGTTTAATTATAATTTATTTGATATATGATTTTACTAACATTAGTACAAAATGAATATATATATATATATATATATATATATATAGAGAGAGAGAGAGAGAGAGAGAGAGAGAGAGAGAGAGAGAGAGAGAGAGAGAGAGAGGAATTGATTGATTATAATGAGTGCTTGAATCATCATTACACTTAGATTCAAAAGTCGTAAAAAAGTTATGCGATATTTTGGAGCAATGAGTCATTGTGTTTGAAATAAATTGGGTTCCATGTGGATATTTAGGCAAGCCACATGCGAGAACCTGAATACTGCACTTGGATTGCAACTAACTTTTTTTTCCCTTCCTTTTCCTTAGACAAAGCATCGATCACATTGAATGCGGTAGCACTTCCATATATACTTGCCTATTTTTTTTATAAAAAAATATATTAAAATAAAAGTATAGTTTTAATGAATAAAAATATAAAAAAAGTTATAAAATTAAAATTAATCCAATGAACTTTTACTTTTCAAAGGAAAACATAAAATTAGACCTAACACTACCATAACTCCAAAAGTTGAAAAAAGAGAACTGTTAGTCATTATAAAGAGTAATTTGTAATTGTCAGGAGGTCCTTCAAATTAATGAGGATTTATTCCATATTTAATAATTGTAAAAACAATCGTATGAGATCAAAACAGAACATACAAATCTAACAATTTTTAAATTAAATTTATAATGAGTTCAATTCTATACATGCATTGTGCAAAACAAATTCACTATCGATCAATAAAGAATAATGATAAATATAATTTTTTAGACAGTTGATGTAAAAGTTAATAAAATTTTCATATATGATAAGTTGTTATTACATAATAAACACTATTCATATATAAACTATTCACTATTTTACAATATATATTTTATAGTTTTAAATATTTCAAACTATAAGCTGCATAAGTGGACAAGTTTTTGTTAAGTTGAACCTGAATTTAAAATCACCACATATAGTATATATGTGAAACCTCTTCTGGTGTGAGCATGCTATAATTCATGGAGACAATTACCATACCAGAATTCTATCTTCTATGATTAGTTGCATGTGGATTGCACATGTCTTTGCTAATTATTGCTACCGGTGTTGATCCTGATTCATGTGTTGGAATTATGCATGCATGAATATCAACTTGGAACCTATTCTGCATATTTTGTTCATCAACTGGCCCACACCTTTGGATGGAAGACAAAAATATGTCAGAAGGTTTAAGGGCAGAGTCGAATTGTATGTCATCTGTCTCACCTTATACCCGTGGCCAATCAGCTAAACAAATTTGCTAAGTTTTCTTTTTAGTATATAATTTAAAAGGAGTTTTTGAAAATGATAACTTTATATTGGAGATAAATTCACATTAATTACACCGATACAAGATAGCCTAACCATATGTGTGGTCTACTGATAGGAACGACATTTGAAGAAGGAAACCCCACATTTGCATCGTAGATCATTGCACGGATTAAAATTTTTAACAAAAATTATGTGCTGATTCTCATAATTAAATTTAATAGTAAGAAAACTTTTGAGGTATTTTAGTTAAAACAAATTCACATTGCGCAAAACTTTAATTAGACATTGTATATAAGGTTTAAGGTTTAACTATACATAAACCCTTTTGATTCATGTTGTAAGCATTGCGTGAATTTCATGTTTTACTTTTTTGTCTTTTGTAAGAGAATTAATCGAATTAGATCACCGACAATAAATTCAGTTAGGCAAATGAGATGTCAACGAATCAAGCACGAAGTTAAGAGAAGCTAGTTTCACATGATAACTAAAACTAAATGGACACATTCAAAATACCATTAAGATAGTAGTATTTATTTCTTATAAATTATTTATTTATATATCTGATTCTGCCATTTCAGTATTAGGTTCAGATTAAAAAATTGTTAAGTGATTGGACACAAATAATTAATTTATCAAAGTTATAGTTAAATCGTTTAAGTAATATTTGAGTTCGATCATTTGTAAAAATAATTATTAATTAGATTTTATTTATTTATTGATCGAATTCCAAATTAATTAGATTTTTTTAATAAACATGAGGATTAATATAAAAAATTAACAAATGACAACCCGCCCAGCCTAAACAAGAAAAAGAATAGATTGTTAGAAAAAAGGTTCATGCCATTGCCACCATAGGGAATTTTTGTACCTGCCTAACACATAAACCACTCAGTAGTCACAAACCCAATTCTCATATTTAACCCAACAATATCACTATCTTCCTCACTTAAAGCCCAATACCATTAAATTGATCATAAATCCAGCTAGAAAACAAACCAATTAATTAAAATATAATAAAATCAAATCAAAACGAAAGGATGCTTGATCAGAGGTTAGGTGAAACAAGAATAAAATTAAAAAAGGGGCGAGGTGAGGTGAAACAACATCATAATGCCACATTATTTTCTCTAATTTTTTTCTCCAATAAAAAATTAAGTTTTGTGATTTAAATCAATTTTTCTAGGTTTCACATTGAATCTACATTCTAATATTTATTTATAATTTTTTTAAATAATTAAAATAATTAATTATATTATTATAATTATGAAAAAAATTTAACACAAAAATAGAAAATATATGAATGACTAAAATATTTATCTATGAAAATAATTTAACTTACAATAATACATAATATTGATCGGAAAAAATACAAACTAACATTGACATTGAGTAATAAAAAAATAAATTTCATTATTATTGTTACAAAAAGGTTTGTGAATTTTCATTAGAAGAAGATTGATTATAAGTTACTCATGGTAGTGATAAATAGGGAATGAAATGAAGAGGAAATTGAACATTTTTGTTCATTAATGGTGGCGGTCGTGACAATAAAGGAATCGAAGGAGAAGAATGCTGCAAATTTTCATTTGAATGAGACATTTGATAATTTGACAACAAATTTATATATATATATATATATATATATATATATATATATTTGAATGAGACATTTGATAATTTCACAACAAATATATATATATATATATATATATATATATATATATGTGTGTGTAAAAAATGGTCACCAACAACTAAATTTATAGAGAAAAATGCTAAATATTGCAAGAGTTTATAACGATCATTTTGTCACACGCAACTGTCTAATTTTTTTCATCTATCAACTCCAGCCTCCCCTAGCCTCTCCTCCCTCCTCTCTTTCTTTACTCTCTGTCGTGCCCCCTAGCCTCACCCTTTCCTCCCTGTGTTGCGCCTCCCCACTCCCATCATTCCCAACATCCCAAACCCACCATCTAGATCCATTAGCAACAACAACACAAATTCAATCATCCCACCATCCCTCTTTTGCGCCTCCCCACTCCTACCATTCCCAACATTCCAAAACCCACCATCCTAGATACATTGACACGAACAACGTAGATTCAATCATCCCACCATCCCTCTATCGTGACGTTGGTTCGATCTTAACAGGGTGGTGCATCGCGACTCGGATCTAGTTGGGTGCGTGGCCACGACACAAAAAGGGAGAAGCTGGGGTGGCGCAAAAGACATTAAAATATCATTTTTTTAACGTGCAGATCTTGGTTGTTATTGTAAAAGAACAAATTTCCACGGTGGAGATCAAGTCTCTTGCTCCAACAACAAATCCTAGCAAGATCAGATTTTGTATAAAAGATTAACTTGTAAAAACACCTATTAGAAATGCTCTAAGGTAACAAGGAGTATATATGTTTGGATTTGCGGTGATTCAAGGAAGCTCCAGTGTCCCCCAATGTTGTTTTCACGTTGCCAAATCAAATGTACAAAAGATTAATCAATTTATCGTCACTTGTTTTCAACTCATATGAAGTGGATAGGACAAATTGACCCATTAGTAGAAGTGAGTAGAAAATCATAATCTGACCTCTTTAGAGATGGGTTAATGACTATGAAATGAAGTTTAGCAAATTGATCTGCCAAATACTAGACGATCATTGGAGATGGTCCAAATGATTGACAAACTCAATCGAAACTTGACAACTTGCCTAGAATCCGAACATACAATTGGTTCCTAAAATCACTTTAACACTTTTGGCAAATGACAAAGGACATGTTTATTTACATGTTGGATGGAGTTTCATTCAAAGCACCGTTATGTGAGAAGCAAGGATTTCTTACTTTTGGTTGAACGTGGGTTTGGGAAGCTCGAAATATAAAAACAAACATGCTAAAAGGCTTTGTATGTAGAGAGCATATAGCGTCGGTTTCTTCTCCAACCATTCCTCTAACAATTCACGATAGAGTGACGTTAGTTAACCACCAAACATGCCACCTTTTCATGCCTATAAATACAACCTCAAACCATTTCTCCAAATACATTTCATTTCTTATAATTAGATATTAATCTACTAGCTACTGATTTGGACATTAAAGTCTCTACAAGTAACACTATCTCCCTTAAAAAACGTTGGGAAAGTCTCAAATTAAACTCTTTCTCATCTGGCTCAAAACCTGGTGCTAATGCAACACACTAATTAACTGTAATTAAAAATGTTAATGCATGTTTATTCAAACAAAAAATGAATAAAGAAAATAAAATAAGAAAAAAAAACTACCATATAATATGCCCAAAATCCATTAACCTGTCACGGTTAGAGATCTTAGAATCCTCTTATTCATAAAAGGCACAAATGACTTGGTCACTGACTTTTTATTAGCTACAATTACGTTCCTACTAAACAAATAAATTTTCCAGGGTGAAACTTTAGCACTTCACAACCTTATTGGGTCAATTATATGCACAAGTATTTCTCCATGAAAGTATCTAGTTAAGCATGTTAACAGGCAACAGCAAAAGTTGCACTACAGCACTAGTGATAAAAGTTTAGTACTATTTGGGGAAAATTTCAATCCACTTTGTTTACATTTTGGTACAGTTAACGCGTTTTTTGCTTACTTCTTATTTTGGCATGCATGCATGCATGTTCTTTGTAGACGAAGTGTATGGTATGAGAGTAAAACATATTTTGTATCATGCATGAGTAATTTAACCTATTAGATTTTTTAAAATTTTAAATCTATGGTTCCAAAATTTTTTTTTTCTATTTTTTCTCCCCTTTCCCAACTTTGTCCCTTGAAACCCTCCATCCACATCAACAACACTGCTTCAACGCCACCGCCACCAAGAGCCTACGCAGCGGCCGACGGTGAAACAACCACCATCACCATAGGTTGTCTCCGACCAACAAATATTAAACATCAAGTATTGAAAAACAAAAAACTTCCTCATCTTCTTCTCACACCCTTTGTGCTTCTACAAGGACAACAGATCTAGTGATGGTGGTCAGAGTGTGCTAGGGTGCGGACAACACAGTGCCAAAATTGATAGGGACAACACGATGCAAACAACACGCACCCTTTGTGCTTCCGGTGCCTCCCAATCGTCGCCAAACAACAACAACACAAAAAACGACGAGCCTTCTAGAAGCTTCCGTGGGGTGGAGATACTTTGCGTGGTGAGGCCCACTCCACTGCACGCCGCTCTCGTCCTTCCTCGTACTTTTCGTCATTGTGATTATGGCTCTTGTACTCACTCGTCAGTTCCACTCATTCTTTGATTCATTTCACGCTTCTCCCAGCTTTCACCGTTTCTCATATTTATTGGTGATGACGACATAGTGGAGCGGTGGCGGCGGTAACGCGGTGCAGTTGCCTGTGGTGGAGAGATGGTGGTGAACGGTGGTAGAGGTAGAAGAAGATCGAGAAGAGAGAAGGGAGATAAAAGGAAAGGGCAAATGGGGGAAAGCAAGCAGAGGTAGAGGAAAAAAAAAAGAAAAAGAAATTGGAACTGTCTAATGAAAATTCAAATTAATCTAACAATCAAAAATTCTTTCACATGATACCAAACGAAAGATGTTGTAGTAGCATACCGTATACTCCGTACTTTGTAATGTATATCTAACCCTGCCTTTTTGTCAATGCAACTTTTTCCCGCCCTAGCGTAATCGTGTCTTATGGCCTTAAGCATTTCAGTCATATATAACCGAATTCTTTCTTTTTTAGCGATTTTTCTTATAAGTTAAATTTAGACTAGTCGTAAAGCACGTACCCTTATGTCAGTAAAAAAAAAATGCCCCGGATCTTCTAGTCTTTTGGGAAGTTTGTCTTGGAAATTTGCTTGATTTAATTTCAATTTACATCCCAAATCGTATCATAGTATATATAAAAAAAACACTTATATCAATAATGAGTATAGTTAAAAAAATTTACAATTCTCATAAAATTATTTCGTTAAATGTAAAGATTAATAGTCACTTTTTAAGAACAATAAAATAACAATGATATGTGTACAAATGATGTGATACATGCACTTAATTTGAATAATAATTAATCAGGGGCATAACATAAACGATGACTGAAGTACTAATGTAATAATGTATTTTCTTATACGAGTTAGTAATTACTAGTAGTTTTTTTTAAAATCAGAAAATGAATATTTTTAATGTTGTTTAATAAGTAATTACTAGTAGTAAATGCATGATAAAATAAAACAAAAACAATGGTGGTGAACTGAATAGATATGATACAATTGCATATATAGTGCATTCCGCGCATATTAGTGAATTCGGCGCAGCTGGTGTCACGTGGTCGCACATGCAGAACTGACAGACAGGGAAAGGAAAGAGCAGATTTCATTTCATTTATTAATAAAGCAGAATGATTTGATTTCATTTTACCAGAAATTAAAAAAGAAAAAAGAGGAAGAAGAAATTATTTGATTTTTTAACATTTGATGAGTTGATGAAGCTTGATTTTCCTTATCTGTGTGGGCCCTTATCCATTCCATTTTCAGTGTTTCACACCCAATTGCTGTTCTTCATTACCTACTTTTTAATTCTCACCATTCCCTTCTTGAATTCTCCTCTCTTATTCCACCGTCTATATCAGAAAAATCAGGAGTGATGTAAGTAATGCACATTTGATTGTAACTTGTAAGTAATGTTCATATGAGGTCAAAGCTCAAAAAATTCAAAGAACAAGATAGGATTGCCATAAAGATTTGTTTTTTATTTATTTATATCAGAAAAATCAGGAGTGTTGTAAGTATGATTTGTTTTTTAGTTATTTATTTCAGAGACATAAAATTTCTTCCACACTCAATTAACTTTCCTCTTATTGAATAAGTTTATTTGGGATAAAATGATACCTTCATTTATAATTTTATGTTTAAGTTGGGAGTGGAACCCTAAATCTTAATAAAGAATTCAAATATCAATTCAGTTATTTCAATGATTTTTTGTGTTGATATAACAAATGATTATAAAGATGTTTCTATTTATATCAGTGATGAGAGTCTAACAATGTAATGCTTAACAGTCTAACATATAATAATGAATTTCTCTTTTAGATTCAAGTTTTGTTCTGTAAACTCTCAAATAAATTGTCAACTACTTTTTTATGATATTATGATTAACTCTTCAAATCCACCTTTAAAACAGAACAATAGACAAAATCAAACATTTTTATTCAAATATTTGGTTTAGTAGATAAAAGTTAAAACCTTCCTGTTCTTCTTCATCTTTTCTCATTTGGTTTTAGATATTTAAAATCAATAGGAAATTAAATTAGATAGTGCATGTTTTTCTCTGCACGTCTAAATGAACTATAGAAGCATTTGTGTTTTTGTAAGAGTGATAGATTTTAGGAGCAGCAAACATGCGGTTATGTTGCAAGTTGCTTAGCCTTTTTCCTAATTAAATTCAATGCTTTGTTGTATAGACCGTACGATCCGATCTCATGTTAAATTTGCATAATCACCGTCGTGATATTTGTGCCGACACACGTGTCAGACATGGTTGTCCACATAGAGGACAAGTTTATACTCCTACATGCACCCAATAAATGTTACATCTAATCCCCACCCTTCAATGTTTCTATAAATACCCCACACATCAATTGCTTTGATCCCAGCATCTCCTCAAACACAAACATCCCTCTTGATTTGTAGTTTTTTTGTGCTTTTAGATAAAAGTTCTGCCAAATCAAGAGGGGTTTTCAGATCATAGTGTGTGTGTGAAACAATGGCTAAGTTCTTTGCTGCTATGATCTTGGCACTCATTGCCATTTCCATGCTTCAAACAGTGGTTAGTCCTTAATTTCCAAGAACCATACACATTTTACACACACCATTAATGTTTCTTGTTTGGTACCACTAATTTGTGATTGTTAGATTTTGAAGGGTTCTTGGTTCTGAGTTCTTACATTTGAATTGCTTGATTTTTCAGGTCATGGCTGCTAATGAGCAGGGAGACCACTTGTATGACAACAAGGTATATCCTTTACTTATTCTTCACTCTCTTGTCTCTCTTTCATTGTGGGGTGTGAAAAATGAAAAATGGGGGCTTGGGATTTTGATTGCTAAGGGGTGAACTAGTGCTGATTTAAGCTTCTTAATTGTGTTTTTCTTCAGAGCAAATATGGAAGTGGGAGTGTCAAGAGTTACCGTAAGTAAAGTTCTTGTCTTCGTCTTCTCTTTTTATGGTATGATATAAAGCAATGTAGGGTGTGTTTGTTTTATCCTTTCAATGGCAGTTTTAATCCGTCTGCACAATTTCCGATAGATAGTTCTGTGGGAAGTAATAAAATCTTGTCAGTACATTTGAAACTTGTTCAACGGAAATATAAACAAACACGTCAATATTATGAGATTTCTCGAACTTTTTGGACTTGAAAATGGTGGCAACACTGAAAATAGAGGAAGGAAAATTTTTAACTGCAAGGTTTTGGTTTGGCATTTAAAATTGATTTTGAATATATTTTTACATTATTATACATTTAAACAAATAAACAAGAATCAAAATTAATTTTGCGTTCAAAAGTTAATTCAAATAACGTTCATTCAAATACACCAACTCTTCCCAAAAGCTCGCAGAGCAGATCTTGGATTGTTGTTTTGTTATTATTTTTAGTTAAGACAAATTATACTCCCATTATTTTGTACATCTCTTGACAAAGGTCTGAACTAAAAAAGCGGAAATATATTACTCCTATTTTTTTATATATAAATTGAAGGAAATTTGTACTACTACTATTCTTTATTAACTGTAACCCTAGTACACTAGTCTTCACAGTCAATTTTAGTTTGACCGTGGTCAATTCCACCCCCCCCGGGTAAAAGTTGCTTCTTTTGGAGTGTTTTGACTGATGTGGGAAAAGAGTCGAGTCGAGTCAAATTGCTATTGATTAATGTATTGACTATAATGCTTTATTTGTTTATTACCAATGCTCATGAATATGTCTCACACTCTCTTTTTGAAATGTGATATGACCAGAATGTCCATCACAATGCTCGAGGAGATGTAGCAAGACCCAATACCACAAGCCCTGCATGTTTTTCTGTCAGAAGTGCTGCAGGAAATGCCTGTGTGTGCCCCCGGGGTATTATGGTAATAAAGCTGTGTGCCCTTGCTACAACAACTGGAAGACCAAGGAAGGAGGACCCAAGTGCCCTTGAGCTTCAACTTCATCAAATTGTTGCTTTTCACTATATTACTTTCCCTACTATTTTACCTCTTCTAACCAAATGCTAGCCCCTTGGTGGCACTCTATGATATATGTTTTTATGTATTTTGGGGTATCCTCCTTAGGCCTTGTTTGCCTTTAATGAGAGTGGCTTATTAATATCAATATATCACCTATGAAACTTATTGCTAGCATATGATATCTGTTTTGGCCAATTTACTATTATATGCTTCTAATTATAGAATGAATGGAGTTAATTCGTAGTAATGATATATTGAATCATTGAAATACAGAATTGGGTTGTCGAAAAATTGCCTAGTTATGGCGTACTTTACCATTATTACGAGAACACTAGTTAAATATAATTATTTTTTCTGAACTGCAAGCTCCCTATTTTTTTCTACTAGAAGCTCAACATCTGTGATGGCTTTCGTGAAAGAGTTAGGTCTATACGATGTGATAAAGAAAAGTGATGCTCTTGCTCTGTAACAGACTCTTCTCTCAAAGTTTGTAGGCCCATTTTATTAAAGACGCTTACTTTTCTTTTCTTATTTATTTACAAAGTAAAGATACCACAAAAGTAAAAGGTGGTGACGGTGAGTCGGTAACCATGCAACTAGATGAAAACCTGAAGGGATTAATTTCTAAGTTGAGGTTGCTATTCTTACCTCTACTTTTTCTATTTACGTCCCCATTAACAAAAAATTTAAAACACGTGAGAGGTGTAAATAAAAAAAGTGGAGGTGAGAATAGCAACTCCCTTCTATTTCTGTAAAATACTATTCTTACCATTTTATTTATGAATCCATGTCTAGTTGCACGTTTAAAGCTATAATCAAAAGCACTGAAAAAAAGAAAAAGCCATACTGATAAAAAGAAAAGAAGCTATAACCAAAGCTATTTCAACTTGCATTTTTTCATTCTTTCATCAGTTATTTACCAGGGACCTGCTTTGAATGGGATCCAATTCCTATGTGTTATTGTGCTACACATATCATACATGACTCCGAACGAGAAGGAAGAAAATTCATTCTTATTGGTAAAAACAATGAGACTTATCATGGTAAGATTTGGCTTACTCGAGTACAGGAAGAATGGTATTTTCAAATCTGGATTGTACGTTATGGTGGTATTACGATGGTCAAGCAATTACATAACATAATTATAATTAAAGCCAAGGTGTGTTCATCACAAAAAGGGGAATATTAGTTGCAGATTAAGGGGGAATATTATGTTGGTCTAGGTATATATTGATGTGGAAGGTGTTGACACTACTATTACAAAAACCCCCTTTTACATCGGTTTAAAAGAACAATTTATATAAGTGGAATCCATGGCGACCTGTGAAACTTGTGCTAGGAAGCTCCTTGGACTGAAACTCTCTGGAAAAAAAATTTCCAATGCACGGTGGCAGTGGAATGTGACTCGTTCTTCACATCATTGCAGCTATTTACCTCCTTTTGCTTAATCTGCATGTTTATCAGATGGGCACGCTTGTCAAGATCGACTAGCATATAGAAACGGAGGCGGTGGTTCTTGACGAGAGTGACGATGGAGATCTTCAACAGATGGACTTTTGTGCTTGAGCTCAAAATCCTCAAACTTGCTCCAATCTATATTTTGCAATTGGAGTTAATCAGAGAGAATAAAAATGAAGGACCAAATCTAAAGAGGCAAGCCAGGGACATGCAACAAGTGAAGGATCAAATATGATGCTTTAAAGCCATTTCCCACATTGGTTCTAATTTGAACTGATTTAAAATTGTAAATTAAAATACAATATTTGTTTACTAATTTTAATGAATTCCCTAAATCGGTTAACTATATCCGATGTAAATAATTATTTTTTTAACATTAATGTTAAAACAAATGATGTAGAAAATGCGTTGTAAAATCTTATTCTTGTAATAGTGTGATGGAGGTAAGGGTGGTTTAATGAGAATATTGAAAGTCATACTTCCGATTTCGAATGATGGAATTGACTATGTTAATTGTTAAGATATAATTGTCAATAGAGCTTGTGCATGAGAGGGGTGCATTTTCTTGACGAATGGGATAGAGAATTACACCACAAAAGTGGAGAAAGAGATAAGGAGGTGTATATTTACTAGGGTAATTTGGGGAAAAAAGAAAAGGGACGTGTTAAAGTAAAAGCAAGTGTAACTAGCAAGTGCCTATTTGATTAGAATTGGAATTTTAATTCAACAAGTAACAAAAAATTTACATTAAAGAAATATGTCAATTCCTGAAGCAAAAATTTAATTCTAATTAAAGAATACTACAAAGATTCAACGTAATCAAACTCAAAAGTCTACATAGATTTATGAGTTTTATAGATTTGATTTGTAGATTTGTAAGAGTTTATTTCATATAAAATAATAACAAAATACCTATAGATAATATACCAATTAAACATTTTAACAATATAATAAAGCAAAATAGTAAACCATAAATTTCACCATACTAAAATAACTAAGTCTAGTAATACATCACTACTAGATAATAATTTGCGGATGTAATAGTAGTGGTAGAGCATTCTCGTAGAGGGTTTGATGTTGTTGGAGAAGAAGGGTTTAATGTTGTTAAAGGTGAAGGTTGTTCAATTAAGGAACAACAAACCAAATGAAGGTATGTTGAACCCTACATAGAAAACAACAAAAAATAACTTGCATTTTGTTTTAATTGTTTTAACTTGCTGACTTAGTGGTAAATTTGAGAGTCTGTCGAGTTTACTCAATATCTATCGAGTCTAAGTAGAGTTTACTAAAAAAAATTGCACACGAATCAACTCATAGAAGGTAGGTGGTCGACTGATCGTGTAAACTCGTAAGAATTTGTGAATTAACTCAAAAGTTTAATAATCAAGCAACATCACTTAAAATTGATAATAGTAATAATAAAAAAAACACCTAAAATACTGCATTTAGATTTTGTTCTTTAAAGAAATCCATTACTTAAGTAACAATGATTGTTGCTTTCCATAGGGTGGATTCCTAATTTTATATTTTAAAGTTATTATGAAGTTTATTATTGAGACATTTACTAATTGTACCCACTCATTGCTTATGTGAAGAGGATACATTAATTTATTTATGAACAATATAAGTCACACGCTCTGATAAAAGTTAATTTTGAATTACAAATAGTGTGATTAAATGTAATCAACACTTAAAACATTTAATTTTATGGGACCATTTGTAATAAAATTTAAATTCATGACATTATTAATTTAAAATTAACTATACTATTTTCAGTATTTTTAATAAATTAATGATTTTTTTATATAAAAAACCAAAGCGAGTAGATAGAATTATATAAGGTTGGTGTGAGTGAAAAAGGTTCACAGTTCTTATGTAAGAGAATGAGAAGTCAATCTTCAAGGGTATGTTTGGATTAATGGTAGAGGATGCAATGAAGATGGATGGTGTAATGCCGTTGATTTTGACTTCTTGAAGACTTTCACACTACGATATTTTTATATGGTAATATTTCACTCAACATTCTTGTTATTCAGAACTCTTTATAGGTAGTCTTCTTTTAGACCTCAACAATCAACACTTATGCTGCTCAACTTCTATTAAGATCATTGACTGTCTCCACAAATCAACATGAGATTTTTCAGAATGTTTTGTCCTCACTCACACACATTATGAAAAACTCCCAAAAAATTACCCATCTCATAACTACTCCAAGTCAAGCACACTTAACTGTAGAGTTCTTAAGTGATATGGTTCAAAAAAATAAATGCATCTTGTTTGTACAGGTAGTACCAATTAATTCATTTCATTGATCCTCAATTGTATAGTTCTATACATATACAACATTTCTCATTCTAGTATAATTTGTTCGGGGTGTTACAGATGAAGTGGAAGCTGAAAAAATTATTACATTGTTTAATTTGGAAAAATTGAACTAAATCATGATCCATCTTGTTCTATTGTTTCACCCAATTTTTTTCTCTCCTATATTTCAGGTGTACTTGATGGAATATAAACTTTTAGATTGTAAAAACAATCATTTTATCTTTATAAATTTTATCGTCATTAGTCTCTTAAAGATAATACATTAAAAATAAAGATAATATAGAAATCAAAAAGTTATAAATCATTCCCCGGTGGAGTCGTCATCTGTCGCAACGTAGGGTCACAACGATAAAAAAAAGATAGAGAGAAACTTTTCCAAAAGGAAAATCGAGGAGTTGCCACCAACGTTTATTTAAGGAAACTATCAGAAAAACCAAGAAAAATAAGGAATAGTCTACGATTTTAGAAAAAAAGTTCAAGAGTCATTTACACATGAGAAAAGTGTTAGCACCCCACACCCCTATCATGAAGACGATAACCTTTAATCAGTTGTGCTAAAAATAAAGTGACATTTTAGTTATTTATCTTCCCATGAGAACATGAATCATGTTTATTATATTTTAGTTTATTTAGAAAAAGAAAAAAAAATTATTTTTATAAAAAAGAGGGGATTTTATGTTTTTTTTTAGTTTTTTAGGGCAGCAATGGGTTTGCCCTTGCTCCGATGTATTTCCAAGTGCAATGAGAAAATCAGACTTAGGTAAAAAATAGCTTGTGTGTGGGGTTGATTTTATATTTTTCTGAAAGATTTATTTTAATTGCGTGAAAAGAGTAGTTAAGGCATTTGACTTTGAAATGACGTTGATTTTTAAGAAAATAGAGGAGAGAATTGCTTAAGGCATTGGACCTTGAAGCGATCTCGGCTAATATGTAATTTTTGTGGAGAAAAAAAAAAGAATTGAATGATAATTTATTTGAGTATTTTTACCTTTTTAGGAAAGATTTTGATTTTGCGGTAAACTTTGTGAAGTCAAGCAAATCGGAGACGCACCATGACATTCACAAAATTTACTCAAATGTTATTGAAATACCACCAAACAAGTCAGAGACCTAACATGGAATACACGAAACGTGAAAAAGGACAATTGAGTGATAATTTATTTGAGTATTTTTAACTTTTTAGGAAAGATTTTGGTTTTACGGTAAATTTTGTGAAGTCAAGCAAGTCGGAGATCCAACATGACATTCGCAAAATTTACTCACACGTTATTGAAATACCACCAAACAAGTCAGAGACCTAACATGGAATACACGAAACGTGAAAAAGGACAATTGAGTGATAATTTATTTGAGTATTTTTAACTTTTTAGGAAAGATTTTGGTTTTACGGTAAATTTTGTGAAGTCAA
>CM023958.1:36853135-36892670 GCA_013407115.1 Glycine latifolia
ATATATATATATATATATATATATATATATATATATATATATATATAAGAAACAAGTGAGAGTATCTCTTTTTTCCAACTTATAAAAAATATAGACCGATCACTCCTAAATTTATTCTTAAGAATATAAAAGCATTTCTGATTTTAAGTACTTCAGAGGAAAATAAAGATATTTGGATAAACTGCCTAACAAGTCTTTAATTAAGTTACTTTTAATGTTAAAAAAAAAGTTGTACAAATAACAAAATTCTGTTACTGCATGTACTACTATAGGTTTATTTATGTTCAGTAAATTACATTTTCATCTCTTAAGAAATATGAATATTATATTTTTCTCTCTTTATTAAAATATATGTTTCCCTCCCCTTATATATTTAAATATATGCCACTTTAGTCTATTTTTTAATTTTTTCACAAAGTTCTATTTATATCCATGAAAAAATATTATCAAACATAAAAGCAAATTACATTAACAAATCCATGAGATTTATTCAAATTACAAGTGATACTTCTGTTTATTTAACATTTACACCAACACCCTTTATAGGGTTGGAATGTTGTAATGTTTTCAAATATCAAGTGGAATTAATGTAATAAATAAGGGGTATCATGTTTTCAAATATTAAGAGGTTAATGTAGGAATAATAAAAAAGAGTGATTTTGTATATAATTCGAAAAAATTAGGAGTAGAAGTGTAATTTATTTAAAATATTACTACATTAGATTATTATTATTATTATTATTGTGTGTGTGTGAGGGAGAGTGATAATGCATCCCTTTAATAATTATTAATTTTAAATATATTATTGTGAATTATGTTAAATTTAAATATATACTTATTAGAAAATATTTATTTTTAATTATTATTTTCATAAAAAATATTTTATAGTAATCAAATTAAAAACATAAAATGATATATATATATATATATATATATATATATATATTATATAACAAAAATAAAGACAATATACCTATTTGGTTTACACATATATATTTAGACACTTTTATCTTTTAACTATCGTAATAAACTTTGCACTGCCGTATTCTAATTTTATTTTTATTCTGTCTCACACCTCGTCATATAAGAGAAAATAATTCAGAATGTCAAATTTTGTGTTACTCAAAAGCTAAAAACTGTGGACAGCGAGACATTAGCTATATGCTATATTACCCGTCTTTCCACTAGTGTGTCTATATATATATTGACTTAAATAGAATTAAACACAAATAATAAGATAGTATTTAATTAATCTTATTAATTTATTAATAATATTATATTATGGAGATATATTCAGAGACTGTAATATCTATCTTTCCACTAGTATATATAATTAAAGTAGAATTAACACAAGTACTAAGGTAATTAATATTACTTAAGTAATATTTATATAAATATACAAATAAATGGATAATTTTCTTATATATTACTATTATTTATTGTATGTATTAAATAAAATTTATTTATTTTTATTTAATAAATATAATACTAATATATTGTATTAAATGTATAAAATTTTAAATTAATATATATAAATATATTATAATTTATTGTTAAATAAAATATATATTAAAAATTTATATTATTTTTAGCATGGTTCTATATTTTAACATAAAAATGAAAAGCAGTATAATACTTGCATCTTTCAAACAAGATAACTATAATTTATTTTAATAGTGTTAAAAAAATAAATAAATTAAAATTTATTAAGACTATATTTTAATACAAGAAAAAGTATAATTTAAAAGAGTGTTATTCTAGTTTTTATTAAATATTGTCATACAGTCAACTGATTGTAAATACTATAAATACGGTGTGCCACTTGTCGTGGGGTATTAGTCTATTTGATATTTTATCAAGAAGGGTCAAGTAATCTATTAGTCTATTAGATATATACTGGATTTTCTTTTGGAAAATAATAAACTTACACCTTATTAAGAGATGTATGTTGGTGAAAAAGGAAACAATTAAAAAAAATGATAAATACAATGAAATATATTATAAAAAAGAAAATGAAGTAAAAAAATCTATATTTATAATACTTTTTTATCAACACTGACACCTTACCTTGTTTTTTCTATAAAAAAATTACAGTAATAGAAAAGAAAATATTACCAATATTACTTGACAACACATTAATACTATGTTGAGCTGCCAGTAAAATTCACCTAGAAGTTTAGTTCCACCTTTTTGTAGAGTTGTAGCTACTCAAATAACTTCTGAGTGATGGAGGATCTTTCCTTGCGAATTTGAACTTGCACCTATAAGAAAAGTAAAGATTCATTCAGATCCTTAACTAATTGTCTTAACTCGTTTTGGTTGGCCATACCTTGCTTTAAATAACGCATGAGTTTGAGCTTGACTATCCTTTAGGAAACTGAATAGTGTTACCTGATTTTTTTAAGAAAAAGTAAAAGCTCTTCGATTTTATTACAAAAGTCTCATTTCTTTAAGAATCACTTCACTTTTTAGAGCTTCAAAACTAGGTTAGTAGAGTAGCTAGGCTTTCTTATGAGAATTTTTAAAAAATAATTAAGTCAAACAACACTTAAAAATAAAATAAAGTATAGAAAATTAATGTAAATATTTATTTATTATATTAAAAATAAGAATATTCCATTTTTAAAATATATTCAAAATTAAATAATAAATTAATTCAAATAAATACTTCATTCAGTTATTTATTTATCTTTTAAAAATCGTGACATGTAGATTAAAGATATATAATTAGTATTTTGTATTTTTTAAAATTATTTTAAACTTATTACATATTTATAAATGTTTGGAAACAAGTGACATAGTTATCTATTGTTAGATCTCCTTAACTTTTGTGCATTTTAATAGTGAAATAGTTTATTACTATTTAAGATTATTACGTGGCATAGTAATATAATCGAAAAATTATAATTAATATTATCTTAAATTTATCGGTATATAGATAAATAGAAACTATTTGCAAATAAACATATCAAAAGCAATAGAGGAAATATCACCAAAATTTAGAAAAAAATATACTATTCATATAATATTTTTTATTAACACTATTTTTTATTTCCATCACATAGAACAAGCATAATTTTTAAATTTAGAACGAGCCTATGCTAACCTCTGAGCCAGGAAAGGTGCTTATGTTGGAGTTGTCGTTACGTGGCAGTCAAGTTGACCGTTTGTAATTCATAAGAAAATCATAAAAGTGGGTATGCTTAGTCATGTTCTTTATGTAAGCAAATCATAAAAGTGCATTTGTGTGTGGGCACTCGTTGTTTGCCCTTTAAAGATGAGTTCTATTTTTTTATTTGTTTATTTTGAATTGCACACTCTTAGCTAATTAGCTTTGCTTTTTTTCTTTATATTGCATTAATCCTACCCTGCTTTTAGGTAACGGATGATCTTGATGTTGATGTTGCTGTAGGTACTTTATATTGGTATTAACTTTTGAGTTTGCCAACAAAATAATATGATAGCCCATAACATTATTTCTTAAATACATAGTTAGAAGTTTGATGTTTAAGTTTATGCATAATTACATAGTTAGAAGTTTGATGTTTAAGTTTATGCATAAAAAAATATTTATTAAGAAAGATAATTTTTTTTAAATAAATCTCAATATTGGGATGGATTAGTTTTTGATTCACGATTGAGAAATACCTTTATTTTAAAAAGAATAATTAAAAACACTTTACAGTTTACACTGCTTGTCATATTCGTTTATTGTAAGTGCTATTTAGTTTTATAATACACTCAAACAGCATGCGTTGTGCCAGATTGTACCAGTCGTAGGGAATATGAAGGACAGGATCAAAATGGTCAATTCGTCATAATCTTTAAGTAAGTTGTGTTGTATGTGGTGCTTCTTAGATATCGTATTTTCTTTTCATCATCGCAACTTGCAATTGCAAGCCTACCCTGCTTTAGATAGATAATGGATGGAATCGAGCCCATATGTACGTTAGTGCATGTACCATCACGAGTTATATGATGACAATTTTGTATTTTTTTTCTCTTTATAGAAATTAAATAGATAAGGTCATATTAAAATTTAAAAATGATTTATATCTAAGAACAGAGGGATAAACATAAAATTTTAGCATAATATTATAATGTGAAAATTCAACATGCGAGAATCATCAGAATTATAGGAGGTTTGAATTGAATATGCACGCCGTTATAAATTCTATTCTAAGTACGACAAATGTATAAATAAAAAAATCAACACTTGAGGATCTATTATTGGAGACTTTATATTAGTGTTAACTTTACTGTGTTTTCGTTTAATGTAAGTTCTATTTTTTTTTTGTTCAATGCACTCAACTCCAAGTGGTACAAGTATGGTGTGGGAGAGATAAAGATTGTACCTGTTGTTGGGTATTATGTGAAAGAAAAGATCAAGGAAGGTTGGAGTCATAATAATTGAATGAATAATTTGCTCACTTTAAGATAACCTATTATTAATTAAATGAGTGTACCTTACTTTATTTCTTCTTTTTTGGTACATACCTTGCTTTATTTCTTTAATTAAACATGGGCGGAAACAATTTTATCTCTTAATTTGCCACCTCTCCAGATTATTAAAATAAATAAAACAGAAAAAGGAGAAAAGAAAATATGTTTCATAAGGTACAATTAATATTCTTTTTCTTAAGGAGTTTTTTTACACCTATTGTTGGCTTTTATATCGAATTCGTTCACTTTTCAGGCTAATATTTTGTGAAAGTGTTCATGACACAAGACTCTCTGTTTTGAAGAACTTTTGCCAATTTGTACCCATTATTATAGGCATTAGTAATAGTAGTGATAGAAATATACATTGTTTAGGATTGTCTATCGGTACAATCTTTCTTTACGTATAAATATTTTAAGTCTGCACCACTAATATATTATATGTTAACTAACATGTGATATATTGAAAATATATATCAATTTTCTATATCAACGTAATTATATATTAAATATAATGTATCATATTGTTGATATAAACTTGCAATGCACAGACAATTTAATTTTTGTTTGACAAAAAATATTACAAAGTTAGGTTAATCCATATTAATAGTGATATTATAATGATTTTGTTTGACATTATTTTGTATTGATATTCAGCGGTAGAATTTTGAGAGAAAAAATCTTAAAGCAGACAAGATAAAACTTTAATTAATTAGCACACAACCTAGCATATATATATATATATATATATATATATATATTAGTATACTTTAAAGTTTAACTAAAAAACTCAAAATACTACTCAACACACTAGAAAATAGTAATAAAATATAAGAGGCGTGTTAAGTAACATACTGTTTTTTTATGGGAGAGTGAAACAAAAATATCAATTATTAGATTTCGTTATAAATATTCAAGATTAAAATACTATTTTGTATGTTTTCTAATAATTTTAATTGTACTTATTATTTGTATGATCTAAATCTGTTAATCTCATTTATATAAAATTGTTGTATTATTATTATCAACATCAAATCACTTTGTACACATTGTAGATTTATATTAATAGTATAATAATTATGTTTAGAATAAAATATTCGTATATATTATCATCAGTACATCATATTATTAATATTTATATTAAAACTTTAATTTATATTAAACTCTAATAAGATTTTAATGGCTGCACATAATATAAAATAATTTTACAGTATTATTCAATTATAAATCATTGTTATTATACAACTTTTAAAATAATTATTATAAAAAATAACATTCATATCATATATGATAAATTGACAATGTAAAATAATTCATGGTCTATTTTCTTATTAAACAAAGACTATAAAGATATATAATCTTAATATTCCGTTAGTGGACGACAATTTTATCAACTACATTAGAAGAGTCGTGCTTAATTAGTCAGTTCTTACCATCATGGTCCATGGTATATTTGTTCCACCGGCGGCCTGAGGAATAATACGTTTATGAATTGACAGACGGATATTTATATGTATCAATCCGTGGAAGTCTTTTCGTATATGCTAGATGGATTTGAATGTGTAGGTGTATATATTATTGATTTAAATTGATAATATTTTGTGACTATTAATCACATACCAGTTTTGATCTGCATTTAATAATCATTAATAGCATCCGATTTGTTGTCCATAATGCATTTCATATGAAGCTGACATTTCATTAATGTAGGAAAATCACACTACACACTTTTTCATTATACATGGCTAGCTCATAGCCCTGAATTTAACTCGATACATGGCCAAGCTAATAATACCATATAATCTAGGCATGGTATTATTGATATACATGATAATACATGTGGAAACTTAAGATCCTCCAAGACAAGACATTCAAGGGTGTGGTGTCAGAAAAAACATTGTCGTTTATTATTTTCATTCACACCAAGCATCTTTGTTGGCTTTTTTGTTCGGTTCCACCAATGCTTTGGCGCACCTTGGATGAAATGGAGGATAGTGAAATGGGAAAACCAGGGTGTTCAGTGTCCCTAATCACATTGTAAGACCATGCTGCTAAAATTGCCCCAGTAATTGGTCCAACAAAATATACCCAAAGTCCCTTGTAGTATGATGTTGCAATTGCAGGACCTAATGTCCTTGCTGGGTTCATTGATCCCCCTGATATTGGTCTGTATACATGGACAGCACACAACAACAATTTTCAAAAACATTGGCTTCTTTTCATGCATGTTTATGTCTCTTACTTTGCTTCCTCAATATATATAGGTTTTTGTCTAATTTTGAGTCTCCCATTTTTTAAACTTTATTTTTTCCGGTGGTCATGTTATTCCTGTAATGTAAAATTGTGTTTGTGTGTGTATGTGTGTGAGGATCATTTTTTTTTTTTATTTTTCTTTTTTGCTAAACTTACCCGGCTACAATGCTTGCTATGCAAACAGAACAACCTACTGCAACTCCTGATAGCTGTCCTGTCTGCAAAAAATGACAACATTTTAAGATTAGGGGTATGTTTGGATAATGTAACTGAAAATTTAAATAATTTAAGATTAGGAATTAAACTCAAATATTAAGGAGTTTACAACAGTACATGCTCTCACACATACTCTATCAACTGAGCTGAAGTCCCTCAGCGGCCCTTAATTACTCTAATTAAATTTTCTTTATCTATAAAAATTTTCAATTAAATTACTGTGATTCTTACCGCGTTTGAGTCGGTGGCCACAGCCATGGAAATGAACACCATGGTGTATGTGGTCACCATTTCCATGATTAGGGCTTGAATGTGTGATCCAGCAGGTGAAGTTCCCCCAATCTCATCTGATGGCTGTAACAGCTCTCGCAATGTGTATGAAGCAGAAATGGCTCCAGTGAGTTGAGCTGCTACATAAAATGGGAGCTGCAAGAAAATTGTAAGTGTTGTTTATGTGTCTAGCTAAAAGGGTCTAAAACTACAATTTGTCCACAAAATAAGTTAGCCAAATTGCCCAAAAATGAGAAAAGGAATCAGAATTTAATTATTCTTATTTTTTTACCCCATTTGGCAATCAAACCAGACCTTATCTGCAAAGAATTTATTTTAAGTTCAAGTCCGACTGAATTCTTTTGTTGTCCATTCTTGTCATGTTCTGTAGGCTCCTAATGGAGTTAAACCTATTAGTTTACTTCTCACAAATATACAAACAACATACTACTATTAAATTATCATATTGTACAAGGGGAGAGAAAGAGTAGCTGCTGTTCTTTTAATATGAATTAATTTAATTATCACATTTTACTAACGAATATCTTAAGGATATTAGTTGAAGAATGATTAATATCACACTAAATTTTCTTGATTAAAAATAAACAACACATATTCTCTTTATAACAATTTTTTTTTTATAATTTCGGTAAACAACAAGGACGGTCATTTATTCTGTATTATTTCGTGGCAGAAGGGTGGTTCAAATCCTCATCACTATATGGTAGGGAATAGATAATAATCAAAAGAAAAAATATGGTAGGGACTAGATTCATGAGGGATTTCTGGACCACATAATTAATGAACATTTCAGATTGTTTCTGGCTGAAAATGCATACATATTACCGAGGGTCCACGGTGAGACGTGAACTTGACCAGTACCTATTATTTCTCTTGGCTGAACCATTTTGACTCGGACTTGAACCAATACAAACTGAGGCACGTTGGTTTCAAGGTCATTTTATTGAGATATTTTCCCCTTTTCTTTATCTTTACAGATTTTTATGTATTCCACCGTAAGTTCATTGAACGATTTTTAAAAAATGTTATGGCTTGACACAGTTGTTTAAGTCAGTTTTTAGTGGTCCTACACATTACATCACACTTAAGAACTTTTACTATTTTTTCTCCAATATGATGAGTTGTTTAAATGAGTTTAATTAAAATTATTTATTATGAAAAAATTGCTAAGAAAGTTTTCTTAAATAAGTTACTCAGCTAAATTAAACAACGTTAGCTCATTTGTTTCAATACTAAAATTAGTTAACAACTATTGTTTAACCCTCATAAACTGTGATAAGCAACCCGTTCGAGTTTTTCTGAAAGAGTTTATGATGATTTTGTGAATATTTGTTTTATGCATATCATATTTCTTCTTTATGTACCAATCATAAGAAATAATAGAAGAATAGTTATAGTACACCACTCAACAAACATAGACCAAGTATTCGAAGGATGGATTACAGAATGAGTAAGCTCACTTTATTTGGGGTTTCTATCTATAGCTAATTTTAATCATTGTGTTCGGATTTTGAGTTAATTATACTAATTTATAATTAATGTCTCATTGGTATTGGCGGGGGAGCCTTTTAAATAAAAGGTGTGGTGAGGGAAGCTGAAGCACTGGGTCAACCTAACTAGTAGTAAGCGATGTGCATTTGAACCTTCAATTATTAGTGATTAAAATTGGTCTTTAGGTGTAGGTTAAGGTTACACGCTACACTAAATATTCATAAAAAGTTAGAATAATTACTAATTTATTATTAATTTTATTTATATGTGTTTTATATTGAATTGGACTATTTGAATTTAGAACTCATTAACATGATACCCAATTCAATCCAACTACAATTAGACTAGTTAAATAATAGTAAATCAAACCAATGTTTCAATCAATGTTTCAATCAAATCTCTAAATTAAAATTAATTTGGATTAATTGATTCAGATTGCATGTTAGTCGTATCCACTTATACCTCTACTATTAATATATTCACTAGTTCAATAATTAGTTTAATTTTGAAAAATATTATTATTAAGAAAAATTTAAATTTCACATCGATTAAAGATAAAGTCAAAATAGAGATATAAATGAGTAGTCTCACCACATAACTTTTAGGATTAAATTAATCTCAAACTCATATTTTAAGATTATAAGGTAGTATCAGAACATTGTCTAAAAAATAACCATAACTTTTTTTTGAAAATATTGTCTAAAAAATAATTATTTTTAAAATAAACTAAACTCTACACGCTCTTAGCATTATTTTCTTAATTACTCAAATAATTTCTTATAAAATTAACTTGATAGTTGAAAGAACAAAAGATTATAAATTCAAATTCCTTTTATTTGAAAAACTAATAAATTAATTATTAATATTGACTGATAAACAAAAATTTCACCAATGTCTTCCATGACAGTATAGACAGAGAGAGAGAGAAGAAAACAAATCCGTCGTGAGTACGAACACATTGTTGTGTCAACCAATTCACTCAACGACGTGTGGGAAACCACATTCATATAGTAATTGGAATATAGTAAAAGCATTATTATTTATATACGGACTTGCTTTTCAGAAAATAAAAGAAATCTGTTTATACGGACGCACCTGTGGCCACGGAAGATGCCTCACGGCGGTAAAAGCAAGCGAAACAGCTGGGTTCATGTGTGCCCCCGAGATGTGTCCAATTGAGTAAATCATGACCGTCACTATGAGTCCTCCTGCAAGTGAAGCTCCAAGCTTTGACACCATGCTTTCATCAATCTTGCTAAGCCCAGCAGAACCACTCCCCACAAACACTAACAGATATGTCCCTATAACCTCCGCAAATACCTGCCACATCATATCCAATCAAAAACCATAATGATCACACTTTTGTAATAATTAATCAAATTAAAATAACTAAACAACCCACTAGCGTCCACCCAGTAGTAAGAGAGTCTTGATAACATATATGAAGTCATAGGTTATATAACCTCGATGTGTTGGCTAGTGTTTACGTAAAGAAAATCAAATTAAATTAAATAACAAAACAACCCACTAGAGTCCACTCACCATGCATAAAGTTATTAAGTTCTAACATCAAGGTGATCATTGTCCAATCAAAAAGGAAATCAAATTAAATGACAACCCATATAGAAGTTTGTGTTTTTCAAGGCACAAACTTTTTCAAAGAATGAAAAACCAGGGTATAATTTAAGTTTTGGGTTGTTGGTTACCTTTCTGGGAAAGCCAGGAGGGTAACTTTGTGCAATTCTTGCAAGAGAGCCTCCAGGGGAAGGTGATGATGATGAAATCTCAGGGATGCTTGGACTAGGTGTCTCAATTGTGTTAGGGTTGAAGGCAAACGTGCTTTGGCTGCTGGTCCCCTCCATTGTTGTAAGATTATGGAGTGCTATAGCCTATAGCTCAGGAAATGTGATCTCTCTCTATATATGTTAGCTAATAGCTACAAGTAGTGAATGATGAAACTATGAATGATTAACGTGCCTTTTATAACCTCCCAAATGTACCTTGTTCACATCACTTTCATTCGTTGCACATGGTAACTAAGTAGGTATGCGAAATAAAAATTCCTAAAGAGTAGACCGTGGAGTTGGGTGACATTTGGATTACGTCATGGACAGCTTCTTTGGCCCTTCTCACGCACACACACTTCAGCTGTGTGTGTGCTTCAATGTCACCCTGTATGGTTAAGCCATAACCACTTTTCATCATTTTTAATTTGACGTTATTTTGAAATAAAAAATTAAAAAATTGGAAAGTTAGTGACTCATTTCATAAATATTTTTTTCGTAATATCTTCATTTCCTTACCTGCGCATAGTGGGAGTCTTTGAACAATATGATACGTAGTTTTTTGAGGATGAACTCTGACACAGTGGTAAAGTTATGTTTTGGTGACTCGTTGGTCATGAATTCGAATCTGAAAACAACCTCTTTGCATATGCAAGGATAAAATTACGTACAATATTCATCTTTCTTATTTGCGTATAGTATGGAGCCTCTTGATATTGAAATACGTAGTTTCTATCTTTGCCCTTTAAAGATTAAACCCCACTTATTAATTAATTTAATTATTTTGATACGGAATAAAAGAGTCCTCGACGGGATATACGACGTATGAGGGGAACTAAACCACGGGTTAGTGATACTTTTTTTTTTATTAATATAATGAGGAACTTGTGGACGATAATATCCTTTTCGAACAACTTTGGAGAGAAGATACAAGAAGGAAACAGAGCAGAAAGGAACATATAAATGGACAAAACTGTTTTGGGTTTTTTCGGTTTGTTTTCAACTAAAAATACAAGTTTATTATAACCTAATTTTTGTTCTAGCTAGGATAACAAGCTAGTTAGAATCCTTTATTTCAACCTAATCGCTCTTTTAATAACTAACACTTAAAATGACATACATTGATAAAGTAAAAATTTAGTTTTTGTTAAAAATAATAATAAAAGTACTTATATGACTACACTTAACTAAGTTATATTTTTTATATATTTTTCATTACCTCTAACGACGACTAGCTATGTTCATATTGTTTTCTTTTTTATATTATAATATTCAATTTAATATATTAATTTTTTTTTTTAACTTTTAACAATATATGCAACAACATTAGAAGTTCATTATGTCTTCACGTCGACTTTATTTTTATCTTTTTAGTCAAAGTTCTTTCCTTCCTTCTTTTAATATATCAGTCTCAGCTCTGTAGACTTGATATGGAGCTGACAAAGGCTTGCATGTCAAAAATGGAGAAGAGCACATTCAGTTTCGAGAACATGGTACCACTTTTCAAAAACTGTTGAAAAATAGTTGAACCACCGGTTTAGTCTGATTTTTACAGTTTTACTTTGATTTAACGGGTTTTTCGTTTTGTTTGGTGGCTGTCTAGCATTGGAAGTTATTTGGATCCTATAACAGCCAGATCCTGGTTTGACAGACCAATTCATCTTATCTAGTCTAATTTTCACAACAATATAATGAGGAGGATCAAGTTACTTTAATAGTAATTTTTTTAGAATTATTCCTTATTATGACTACTTACTTTTTAAAATCTAAGATCTAATATAATATGTAATTAATCATAATGATTAGATTTCAAGAAAATAAATGATAAGAGTTGATGTCTAAGAGACTAAGACCTCTTGAATTCATTTGATGCTTCAATGAGGTTGAGATGCTATGAAAAATGGACATATGTTACTTGTAGAAAGCATTCCAACACTCAAGTTATTAAAATTTTCCCCTGAATTACTATGTATATTAAAATGTTTACTTGCTACAATAATGTTTGTGTTATTTATTGGTATCTGCAGGTTAGATTTCCTGTTACGAAGCCCAAGCTATCCCATGATGAATAATAATATATTGCTTTGGTGTAGCAACATGATCATGATACCCTTGGTCGAGGCATATATGATTCACTATTCACAAGTGTAAGTTAAGGTTCTTGTTCTAGGTATTGACCTTAACCAACACTTGTGATTTTGATCGAGCTAATTCAATGCTTAATTGAGTCTAAATGTCATTACATGGAGTAATATAATTTTGAAAATCATATCCCAACTTCACCAATTAGATGGAAATTGACTTGATGACTGATCCATTAACCAAAATCATTGTTAGAACAAGTGAGAATTGGTCAAATTGGTTCAAAACTAGTATAGATAATCATCTTAAACCCACATTTTAAAAAAATATTTTAAGAAAATTATTATATTTAATATAAAACTTTTATAAGATAGTAAAAACGCATGTTTAATAAGGTTTACAGATTATTTTAAATTATTTTATCAATTATTTTTTTCTTTTAAAACATAATTTAGTCGCTTAATTATAGAAATTAATTTACATTTTTATATCATAATTTTCTATAATTATATTATATAAATTTATCACTTTGTTTTTTATTCTTTCTGTAAAGTTGTTGTTGTTGATGGACGTCGTTTTCTTTTACTAAAATTTATACATAAGTAGTATTATGATACATGTGATTTAGAATTTTATGTTTACTTTAAATGTTAAAAACTATGAATTGACGTTTTTGTTTATGTTTTTAGGGTTATAATGTAATATAATACAATATAATATTATTTATTATATCATTAAATTTTGAACCAGTATCTTCTTGATCGGTTTAATAATTAGTCTATTTTAAACATTATGAATTGACCTTAAGCCCAATTTTAAATATTGCATCACTAATCTATATTTGTCTATCTGTTTATATATTATATCTATCTATTTATCTATATGTATTAAAATTTATTATTCAATAAAAAGTAATTACAATAAATTATGTGTGGCTTCAAAATTTATTAATTTATATTTTGGTTTTTCTTTTACTTTTTATGAAGTTATGGAAATTAAATAAATTTAAAATAATACAAAAATAGAGATTTCCTGTATTATCCTTAAATATTAGAGCATGTAAGTATAATTTGATCCCACATAAAACTCATCACGGTTGAATTTCTTGAACTCTTTTCAAGGTAGCATTTTGTTAAAAAAAAAAAAGAGAGAACATTAACGTAGAGTCCTTTTTAAGTTTCATTTTCATGCAGTGCAAAAACTTCTATAGTCTAATGTCAATCAATAACAAATTCTTAGTGTGACTTATAATGTAATTATGATAAAAGTGAAAGCAACTAAAAAACAATTATACATAAAATTTTGTAATTAAATAATAATGTAAAAACTTTCTACCGTGATCATTTATATACTATTTACTCTTTTATTTTTATCATAAATTCACTCTAATGGTCAAAGTTGAAAGATAGCTTCTCTACATATTCTATCTATTTATCTATATCTATATCTATATACATAATAAAATACTCATGAATTGAACCTAAACATAATGTAATATTTAATATCACTAATGTAGTATTTATATATATTAAAAATTCATAATTACATTAAAAAATTATTTATAAAATATTTAATATATATATATATATATATATATATATATATATATATATATATATAATACCTCAAAAATTTAATTGGTTATTAAATGTTAGTATAAAAATTCTTTAAACTATAATTCCATGTACTATTTTTGTGAAAAAAGGTATTTTTTTATATGTGAAAAATACAGAAACCTAAAGAAAACAAACGATAACTATAACTTCTAACAAAAACGAACCCCTAAAACATCGATCTGCATGTAACATGTGAAGAAGCTGGAGTGGACAAACTTCCCAAACATGTGAAAGGTTACTTCTCTATGGTCTATATATCTGTTATACCTAACTACCTATCTATATATATGCATAGCATAATAGACTTTAATCTAAACTTGATTTAATACTATTAATCTAGAGTTTATATATATATATATATATATATATATATATATATATATAATATTCATTATTAAATTATAAAAATAATTATTATTTCCTCGTGTGCGCCTTACATTTTTATCAATTTTTATTATAGTTTAAAAATTATATTATAAAACATATATAAAATTAGGAAAATGTAAATATATATTAATATTATATATATATATATATATATAATTATCTCTTAATTTTGATGATTAATTACTATTTAAAAAAATTTATAATGAATTGTTTTAAATTCAACTAAATAACTCAAATATCCTTAGAATGAATTATTATTGTTCATAATTTTTTTTAAAGCAACTAAAATATAAAATAAATAGGCATGTACATATAATAATTTATATATATCAATCTAAATATATAGTAAAACCGACATGATCCTAAGCATTAATTTAATATTTAATATTTTTGGTGATGTTATGTAAATTAAATAAATTGAACATAATAAAAATAGAGGTTGACTATACGTTCATTAATTAGAGCATGGAAGTAATCTGAATTATCACGGTTGAATTTCTTGTACTTTGATAATTTAGGGTTGCTTCAAATTTTCCTCTGAGTTGAATTTGTATGCATCATTGTTAATATAAAAAAAAAAAAAATCTTCGTCAACATGATTTTAAAATATTTACACAGTTAAAAGAAAAAAATAGCATAACTAAAGCTTCTGAATGGAAGTCAAAGTAAAAACTCATTACACAATCAATGTATACATTATTTTACTCTTTATCGATCTTTTTTCTCATAAATTTAAAGTTTCCATGTAAAGCTGCATGAAGAGGCTTGGAAACTCAAGAATGTCACGCACTCAATATCTTCGAAGGAGACCAAAACCAAGGTTCCGTTGGTCAGTATTGGATGGTAGCTTCTCTACCATTTATATCTTTTTTTAGAGTGACATTAATACGAAGTAATTTTTGTAAAAATAATAATTAATTTTTATTAAAGGCTGTAAACCCATAAGATAAATATTTTTTTCTCAATACAATTTATATTTATATCTATATCTACACATATATATATATATATATATATATATATATATATATATAATCATATTATATATCGGTGTAATATATTTTGACAAGTATTATACTATTTTTATAATTTAATATATAATGTAATTTTTATTGATCTAACATTCAATTATATTTACATATTATCAATATTATTTCTAAGAAAATATTATTCAATTAAAAATTATAAAATAATATAATAATTATCAAAGTTATATCAGTCTAATTTGATCCCTCATATATGTATATAATGAAATTGAATTAAACCAAAATATTAATGTATTCATTTCTATCCTTAATAAAATAGAATCGAATTTAACCATTAATATAAGATTTAATGCTATTAATGTAGTATTTATATATATACACACACATATATATATATATATATATATATATATATACCATACCTTAAAATTTATTATTTTTATTATTGCCTAAAAAAATAAATTTAGAAAACATAATTTTAAAGTAGAAACATGTATAAATATATCTTAATATCACATATATAATTTTATTTATTTTTTAAAAACTAAAAAAATAGGAAATTTAAAATGTCAGTGAGTTCCTCACAACTTAATAAGACTTTTTTTCTTCTTCTAAAAAGTATCACTTTTATTTGTTTAAACTCTTTGTCTTTGACTTCTAAATTAATATAGTTATTTTGTCTTTAACTCGTTGGAGATGGGACTTAACTTTTTTAAAAAATGATGTTCGGGAGAAGAATGAAATGAAATAAGGAAAAATTAATATAATGAAAAATATCTAGGAGGAACAATAAAAAGGAAAATAAATTAAAATTTCATATTATTCTCAATAAGTTATTGATTGTTGACATGAGTGGAACTAAATTCACTTTCTTTAAATAAAGGTGAATCCAAATCTTGTTGATAAAAAAATCCATAATTAAAATAAGAGATTACATTAATGATGATATCCATGTTAAAATAAGATATTACATTAATGATGATTAGCCAAATTTTTTTTATAGAGATTAATAATTAACAAAATTCATAAATATTTTGTATAAATAATATAGTTAAAATAAATAAATTTTATTTAAATGAGTGAAGAATTTCTTTAGATAAATCAAAAAGTGAAGAATTTATTTTAATTTAGGTTTAAAGCATTAGTTTTTGGTCTTTAAATTAATTTTTAAAGTTCGATTTTATCCTCTATTTTTTTTTCAAGTTCAATTAAATTCTTCAATTTTTAAAATATGTTCAATTTGATTTTACCATCTAAATTAAACTAAGTTAGAAAAATTTAGTAAAATGACATCAATATGACATTTTTTTTAACAATGTTATTTTAATTTAAATAACAGATCAAATTAAATTGATTTTAAAAATTAAAAGACATAATTGAACCAAAAATATTATATGACTAAATCAAAATAAAGAGTACTAAAAAATTAATTTAACCTTTAGTTTATTTAGATGAGTTAAAAAATAAATTCTATAAAAGAAATTATACTAACCTAAAAAGATTTAAAAATTACTATTATTTTTTAAAATTAATTTGCCATTATATCATGAAGTTTTTTTAAAAAGTAAAACAAAAAAAAGAGCCCCCCCAACCCCCCTTCAATTTAAGGATCAATTTTTTAACTGTGTGAATTCCATACCAAAAACCTTTTTCCATTTGTCTTCACTATGGTTTTTATTTTCTCTCTCGTGTCTCTTTTCTTATCCTCGATCACAGTGTGAGGATATGTCGCAAGATTTTTTTTTTCTTTTACACAGTGGATGTGTCGTGAGTTGAGAAACCTCGGGCTAATGACTTTCTTTTAATTTAATAATTAGATTAATTCGTGTTTTACGACAACGACTTCCATGAGAAAAAAAAAATCTACAAAAGGCAGATTTGTTGCTTTTCATTGGTTGGACGGCTAATATTTAGCCTGCATTATGCATGTGATAGTATTGTTATATATATATATATATATATATATATATATATATATATATATATATATATATAATGTGATATATTAATATTAAGATAGGGACCGAGTAGTTAGATTGCTACATAATTGTAAAAACTTGATGTTAACATATTCTTTGAAATATTATCTTCAAAACATTTTATTTTATCAAATTTGATCATACGCTTGCTATAAAAATTATGGTTTTTTAGCAGTGAAAAAAATATGTTTTAATTATTAAGTAAATGTAAAATATGACATAATGGTAAAAAAAATATTAAATATATTTCATTCTCCCTATAAAATGTTCAAAATTTACGTTTAGTTTGTAAGAAAATTATCACTTAAAAGTTTTTCTCATTAATTTAATGTGTGTAAAATTAGTACTCAATTATTATTTTTGTTCACATAACACTTTTTTAGGTTTGAAGAAAACATAACACCCTATTAATCAATATATAGTGTTATGTGATCAATTAAACGTGACAAAATTGAGTTAGATATGTTTTTCATTTTTATATACTTATTGTTTTTAATCCTTATTAACTTTTTAAGGATAAATATATATTTAATCTAAAATATTTATAATTAATTAGTACTTACGATTAATGTAACACTCCGTATACATCCGGTTGTTAATATTCAATTATAGTCGTTAAGCGCAGTAATTAATTTTACAAAATTAATTACGAAGCAGCTAATAAGATGATGTCATCATACATCCATAAATAATAATGATTGTGCATTATGTATAGTAATTGTTCACGCATTTACAACAATATATAAGACCCTGAGTACGTCCTCCCCTCAGGGCCGGGTTACAAAGTGCATAAATACATGTACATAACAAAACATGAAGCCAATGTGCTCGCAAAATAAACTAAGGTTCATTTGGAACTCGTCCCAACTCGACCTTATATCCGAAATCCCTTAGACCGACACAATACCCGAGTCTCTTGCTTCGGGATCCGCCATATTCCCTCTGCTCAACACCTGCAAAGACATATGATCCCCAGCCGGGGTGAGATAGAAATCTCAGTACACTTTGGGTCCTTGGAGGCTCCTCCTTCCCCAGGTTCACTTCCACGATACATAGTATCAAAACATACATTACACAAGCTAGTCATCCCGGCTGTCATAAAACTCATCACATGGATATAGCAAGAGAAGATCATCCAACTTAATAGACACATTCTTTGTATATCGTTGCCTGAGGAAGGTCATCCAACTTAATGGGCACAATCCCTCAGGACTTCCCGCAGACACTACCTGAGGAAGATCATCCAACTTAATGGGCACATTCCCTCAGAGTTCTACTCGGACATATATGGTTATTCCAAGAAAGGATCATCCTTATAAGGCCTTATAAAGGAACACTCTCTCAGGGTTTTTATATAAATATATTAATTGACCACTTAAAGTTGTTCCACATTACTTTAGCTCCAAGGAAAGTCCATATTTAGTCCATTCTATTGGTCAGAGAATCTCATACATCACAACATATCATCATAGTGCAAATCATATACATGTTCTGAATCAAAAGCAGTAATCACACAATTTCAATACATGCACCATGACATACAATAACCATCACTCCCTCGGAGTATGGTGGAACACAGCCAAGGAAAAAACTCCCAATAACGGAGAGTTTACCTGTTCTAAGCGTAACATCGGTACTCTCGACGTCGCGGTCACGAACACCACTACCCTCTGCGTCACGCCCTACACACATGCATGCAAGCGATCAATAGCGGTTCTCAACCGTTGCATGTAAAGAAACTCTATACTTTTCCAAGTTACAAGAACTAGTCACTCACAGGTGACATGCAGACCCCCAAAAAGGGGCTATCATCATTGCCTAACCCAAAAATCCATAACAGTTAAATTTTAAGGTTAGGCCGGTGTTTCTTACCTCTAAAACTGTTAACGAGGCTAGATAATAGCTTCTTCAAGCTCAAACGTCCTAAAATCGCCCTCTCTCCCCTAAACTCGAAGCTTTCCCTCGTTTGTCAATGGAGGGAATGGAGAAAGAAAGAAAGAGAGCCTTTGGCGAAGAGACAGTGGAAGAAATGAGTCGTGTAAGAATTGACCCACACGCACGTTACTTATATACCCTGTGAGTTAACGCACGTCGCATACGTCACTTAAGTCAACACGTGTCACTTAAGTAACCTGATAGTCAATGCGGATCACGTGCATAGGGTAAGCTTGTGAAAGCACCAACTACCGAGTTGACGAGTCAGATACATTTTACCTATTTTACGTGTGATTGCCGGGGTCTCTATATTCTTACTAACGCTGCCGGATTGGTTTAATATCGTAGAATATGCGCGGGATACGATCCTAAGTAGTCCACTATTGGCGAAAGCCAATACCCTGGGTTCCTATGGACTTATATTAACAAACAAGGGCGGCACCCGGGTTGGCGAGCCAAGCGCATTTGACTTTCCCACTTGATATGCGCAGCCCAGACAACCTTGTTAGGGGTCCAACCTTGGCCATTTATAAAACTTGAGGTTCCTCATTTAATCGATTACAACGCTTATGTAATTGATTACATAGTGCTGAGGCCTCGCTCATGTTCCTATCTTGGCACTTCATAAGTCCAAGGCTTCGCCCTTCTACCGACTTCATCCGACCTCGCTTGGTTCTTACCTTGGCGCTACGACCTCATCCAGATTCCTACTTATAATAACCTAGGTTTAATAAATAAAAGGAAAAGAAAGAAAAATTTAAATTTAATTAGATTCCGTCACAAAAAGTGTTAGCGACGGAATTAGCGACGGATTAGCGACGGATTTAGCGACGGCCAGAAATGGCCAAAAGGTTTTTTTCACTGGAATTTGGCGCTGGAGGCGTGAAAATGGCGCCTGGAGCGCCAAATCTCGGGCAGGCACCCTATATAAAGGGTTTTTCACGAAATTTGGGGGAAAAATCTGATTTCCCTTCTTCCCAAAGCCTTTTCCTCCATTGATGACTTGGAGAGCTTCATACCCGCTTATCCTTTGACCTAAACACTTAATAACCAACTAGGAAAGTGATTAGAACCTTGAGATGAGCTAGATCCTAGTTTCAATCTCTCAAAAAGATAACCAAACGGAGAAATCCCGTTCTCTAGGGAATATCCCCAGAGCTTGGATTTTTAGAAGAAAGGAGTCGTTTCAGAGGCGTTCAAGCTTGGAAAAGCTATCCTCTGATCTTCCTCAGCAGTCTAGAGGTAAGAAACTCGAGCTTTAACCGGTTATTTCTGAAAGATAATTCTTGATGAGTTTTGATGAATTTTGGATAAATGATCGAGTTGGAGTCGAAATTAGGCTTGGATTCTGTTGAAAAGTATGCTCAGGAGGTTGTTCTGATGAAGTCTGAGCCTTGAATTTTAAGTATTGATAAAGTTTAGTTTTGACTCTGACCTCTGTATGAGTAGGAAGAATATTGATATAATGATGAGTGTGAGCCTAGGTACCTTTACAAAAGATGTTCAGGAGGCTAAATAAACGGTGAAAATGTGTTGAAATAGCCGTTCTGATAAACTTGTAAAGTATGAATAATTGGCCTGGTTAAGGCCAGTGAATCCTTTGAATTGGCTCATACCGAGTCTTGTAGGGACTCTGATGCCTTGATTAGGCTGAGATGAATCCGTTGAGGGTTGTGAACCGCCAATGAGGTGGTTAGCTTTGATAACCCTAAGATAGAAAACAGAGAGGTTGAAATGGAAAGAAATTGCGTTTCTTTTCATTCTGACGGTCGAGAACCGTTATATAGTGTTTGAATGCCTTGTTAGGTTATTGATTTTTGCTTGTTGCCTTGATATAGGGCGTGACACCGAGGGTGTTGGTGGCGTAGCCCACGGTCCAGGGATTGGACAGCAGAGCACTGCCTTGTCAGGTAAGCTCTTTGTTCTTGGGACTATTCCCACTGCTGTGTTCCACCATACTCCGAGGGAGTGATGGTTATATTCATGATGCATGTGCATTGCATTGGTGATTACAATATTCTCATGATAATATATATGCATTATGCTATGCTTTGTATGTATGATTGTGTTCTGGATAGATCTTCTGGCCAGTAGATAGATATGGACCTCCCTAGGAGTAGAGCGCACCTCCTAGTTTGGTTTGCTCCATAGGAGAGATTCCTTAAGACCAAGAGATAGGTGGACCCGTTGCGGATGAGACCTATTCTCGGAGGTACCATATGTCGTGCATCCTTGTGTAGGGGTAGCTCCCGTTGGATGACACAGGGTGTGAGTTCCGGTCTCACACTAGATGCTGATGATTATGCATCTTCTTGATAAGGGTGATGATGATCCCTTAATACCAAGAAATAGGGGGGTCCCGTTGCGGTTGAAGCCTATTCTTGGATGTGCTATGTGTATGTGTATTATTGTGAGGGCCGGGAGGCCTAGTTATTGTGATGCTTATGATGCTGTGTGCCTTGAAAGTGAGCCAGGGGGGAGGGAAAAGCCTCCAAGAGCCCTGAGCTTACTGAGATTTTTATCTCACCCCTGTTTGGGGATGTTATTTTCAGGTGATGCTGCTGGCAGAGACGACAGGTCCCAGGGCGGGAGGCCCCAGTAGGGACAGACTCTGTGTAGCTGTTGGGACAGCTTTTTGAGAGCAATGTGGCTCAGTTTTTGTTGCTTATATTATTGTTTTGTACCCCTGAGAGGGAAGATATGCATGGGCATATATTTTGAGCCTGTATAGAGTATGGACTGAGCATATTGTATTATGTACATATGTTTAACTCTCCTGGTATATCTGTATAGATATTTTAGTCTCATCTGCCGTTGTTTTGAGTTATCTGGATCCCTATGTCTTTTGTGATGTGTTGGCATTCGTTTCTGTTACTTTTATGCGTACCATACATAATGAATCAAGAGATACGGTTTTGAAAACGCTTCCGTGGTAGTAATTAATTGGTTTTATATTAATTACTGCGCTTATCTGATTAAGTAATATGTTAATACACCGGATGCATACGGGGTGTTACACTACTACACGTCAGCATTGTCCCATCACCTTATTGAAATGACATCCCGGTTACACGAATCCAAATGCCTCATTAGTGCTAACTTAGGAAACGCGAACCCGAATTCGTTATAACTCTTAATCATAAAATTATTATATTAACATGCCAATGTAGACACCAAAAACCTTACAATTAATGAGACTATGTTAAGTTGTAGGTTGTCTAAAAGGAAGCTATGTTGGCATGATTTGCTAATGTGGATCTAAGTACCCTACCTATGATCACACATGGTGAAGGACATCTTAGAGATGTTGGCATAGAGGGACATGAAGTGTGTCAAACGTTGTGAAAGAAGAAGTCATTCAACTTGTTTATCTGCATAAAATTTTAAAAAATGACTTTCAAAAGTGACACATTTATAAGAAGAAGTTGTGATTTTTGTTTTTGGTAATAACCATGGTCATTATGGTCATTACCAAAAAATAAAATCTATGCAGTGGTACGTTTACGTACGAGACTCATAACTAATCTTATCATTGGATACTTAGCCAACATTTAAATCTGAATTTACTTATATTTTTTTTAGTTTATTCTAATATTTATCATTTTACAAGTTTCATCATACCTAGCTTAATTTGACTTATGAGAAAAAATTATTTAACAAGTTTGAAGAATTAATTAAAAGCTACCCTAACAAGCATGTTCCATAAACATTAGAATGTCTTTTAACTAGCTCAAAAGAGACCAAATTGTGAGAAATAAACTCCTCTAAAATGATCAAGCTCGAGCAACATGTGTTTTACTTAGAAGTAGGTAAGGATAAGAAGTTTGTTTAAGAAAATCAACGAAAACTTGTATTAATTGTTCAACCCAAGTACATAAAGCAAAAGGTAAAACACACTTTTGAAAACTATTCTTGACCATTTCCTTATGTTTTGGCATATTTTTTACTTTTATTATCCATTCCACGTGCATAAAAATAGCAGATATCTTCCACTAATCATTTTACCTATATATATATATATATATATATATATATATATATATATATATATTCAAGGAAAGTGTCTTTGGCATGTTACATTGTTTTTCTCCTTTGATTTATGCCTCATGTATTCAAATGATTTGATTTTCTCTAAACCCTTGAATCATCGGCTCAGATTTAACTAGTCCTAACTTATAATCCCACTAATACTGGGTTAGTTGTTAGATTATTGGGCATTTGTTATTAGTCATTGGTTATGTGCTATCGACCATCAGTTGGCGGCGACTTTTAGCTGTTAGAAATCAGCTATAAGGTATCAGTAGTTGTTGTATATCTATTGTTGAATATTTCGTCAGATATCAGCAGATCACTGCAGATGGTTATCAATTGTCAGCTATTAGTCATCAATTATCAATTGTCGAATTTCAACCATCAACTATAAACCAAAGTGATTGTCTCGATGACTAGGGGTAAGCATGACTTGGCGCATCCCCCTAACCTGGCTTAACCGGGAATTAATTTTGGTCTGGTTTGGGATTTGAAATTAGACTCGATGCATTTTTAGGCCAGATTGGATTTATGATTTGGGTTGTCCCCACGTGATTAAATGTCTTGTATACTTTTAAAAAGTATATATTTTTTGAATAATTGTATATTAATAATAAAAGTCTTTTGTTTAACATTGTATAACATTATATTATATTTATAATGATATTATTTATTTTAAAATATATGTTAAAAATATATCTTAATTTAAGTTTTATACTTCTTTTATTTTACAACTTATCTATAGATAACATTAAAATTGATATATTGTGTTAAAAGGTCTGGTTGACATGATTCCGTCCTATATATTTCAACTCCTAATTAGGTGAGATTGGAGTCCAAATAAATAATTAACTTAATAAAAAAATTAAACTAAATAAAAATAAATATAAACTCATCCCTTATAGTCACTCCCTACTAATGACTATCATGATCAACTAATTCAAATCGACTATTAAGTCAATTGAGCCCTAATAATAATTTGAGTGCTTAATGTTTTGTTGTACGGAAGAAGTTAACATGAACCTATAAGTAACATATCATTTTTAGTATCTATTTATAGTTGACTCTTTTTGTAATCTATATTTTAATTTTGTCACGTTTCCCCGAATGTGAATTAATGTGCTTCTTATAAATATTCCCAAAGAGATACATACAAGAAACATTTTTTTAAACATGATAATTTGGTAAATAGAAAGCTACTTTATTTTAAAGTAAAGGAATGCCATGAGATTTTTAGCGCTAGCCTAGATTTATATACAAGTGATATTATTGGTTGGGTAATTTTAGATGTTATATTATAAGGTAAACTATTTATCTTTTTGTAATTTGACACTCACATATCATTAAACTGTATTTTATATATATATATATATATATATATATATATATATATATATATATATCTTTCGAAAAAAAATATGATAGACAGATAGATAGTAATTTACCCTGTATCATAAACTAATGGATAGCTAAATACACCGGTGATATCATTCTTCAATTCAAAAGTCAGGCTTTATGTTGTATGTGTTGTCTGTGTTTCTGAAATTAAAATACTTAATTTTCTTCATCATTGACGGGTTCTTTTTACGATATTGCTATTCGTTGATAATGAAATATAGAATAATATTTTTCTTATAAAAGAGCTTGGTACTAGTGATTAATGAGTAGAAGCATCATGATAAAATATTATTCTTTAATTAGATTTGTTTTGGTACGCAAGAAAGTGGGGAATGAATTGGGAAAGGGAATAAAATTTTCAAATTTTAAGTCCGATCCAATGGTTGAAAGAAATAATGGAAGAAAGGATTTTATAGCAAGTCGGTTGTATGTTATTTTTATCTTTCCTCCAAAAGTAAAAGCAGAGTAAAAAAAATTAAATGTTATTTTTGGTTCATTATATTTTAATATTATTTTATTTTGATATATTAAATTTTAAAATTTTATTTTATTTTTTATATTTTTTAAATTTTTATTTTGATACATTAAATTTTAAAAATTTTATTTTAATCTTTTATATTTTTGAAATTTTTATTTTAATCATTTTTTTAAAATTTTTGTTAACAAATGTTAGTATGTTGTTAACTTTAAATTTTAAAATAATTAATTTAAAATAGTAACAACTAAAAATCGTCACTTTATTTATATAATGCATTCAACCGTTTATTGTTCTAACTTTTATCATCTTTTTATGTGAATTTTATAACCACCATCACATAAATAATATAACCACTTTTCAGTCAAATTTATAATTTCTTCAATTCTACAATAATCATCAACAAACAAATCAGATTCACAATATTCATCCACCAAATAATAACATCACATCATCTCATAGTCACATCTAGATCCGACACAAACATAGATCAGAAACATTAATTCCTGAGTGATGTGAAGTTTTAGATTTAATGTCACATTTATGTTTTGGGTCTTGTTTCAATTTTTAAGCTCATTATTTTAAATTAATTATTTAAAAATTAACAAAACACTAATAATGTTTGTTAACAAAAATTGGAAGAAAATTTCAAAATAAAATTTTTGAACACATAAATGATCAAAATGAAATTTTTAAAAATATAAAAAACCAAAATAAAACTTTAAAAAATATAAAGGATTAACATGAAACTTGCAAAACTTAATGTATTAAAATAAAAAACACTAAAATATAATAAGTCAAAAGTGACATATTTAACCTAAAAAAGGAAATTATATATATAATATTTATTTATATCATTTTTATTTTTCATTTAATGTATTTATGTTATTATATATGTATACGATGTTTTATTTTCTTTCTTTTTTCATATTACTAAATAAGAGGAAATATTTTTCTTTTTGTTTTCATTTTCTTCTCTAAAATTATTTCACTTTTTATTCTTTTTCCTTTCTTCCCTTTTTACATTATTTACTTTCGCTTTCTTTTCTTAATGTATTTGTATATAAGAAAATTTTATTCATTTATCTGGTTTGAAATTAGTCTTATGGGTGCCCGACACTAGAAACGAGTGGAAAATCATGAACTATATAATTACTACATGTTGCAAAGACATAAATTTTGAAACATTTTAGTCATAGTGAGGACATTTAGTCACCCGATAGGCCTATACTCTACATACATTCCGTGATTTTGAATATACTTTATTCAACAAAAATAATAAATAACTACTTTGAAAAAATCATATATGAAGTAAAGTAACTTGATCGTTATCTTTCAATCTTTCTTAATAGTTTGAGTCGGTTATTATTGACCAATTCAGCATTAGAAGAAAACAAAAGATGTATAATATATGCATTCAGCACCTGTGGCATCACTATGCATGCCGTAATTCATATGGTGTGAGTTCAATAATAAATAAATTTGAACTTAAAATATAGGATGGAATCATCATCATAATAAATAAATAAATAATATTTCAAACAAAGTAAACTCTAGGAGTTTAAGGGTTACTCTATCTAACCTTATAAGGTTAGTGACAATAATAATATCTAGCTGCTCATCTTTAAAATAATACTGTATTATTTCTCTGAGGCCCACTTGTCCGTACATGATGACATTTTTTTTGGTATTTCACACGTTCGTTAGATGATTACATCCTAACAACGTGATTAATAAACAACTTGTCACAACCAGTCAACGACCTCACATATACCAATAGACATTTGCCATATTAATTTTCATAAAATTACAAGCCCGTGAATCAGTTAGCATATTATTTACAATTAGTCTTAATTTGTAATCACATGTAGCTTGATATATATCTTATACATCTTATGTAACTCTACCCTTTTCTTTTTTACAAAAATAAACCGAGAAGATAAGTTTTTTTTTAATAAAGAAAATTAGACAGGGGGAGGGACGGCAGTGATTTCTTCTGCATAAATATATTCTATTGCCTATTTACTACATAAGAAAACAATACTCAATTCAAATAACACTTTGATTGATTAAAATTACGGACTCAATTTGTACAGATATATAACTCCAACCATTAGAAGTATAACCCACTGTATTTCCAATCCAATTTAGTCTGACTGCCTAAAACTTACTATCAGTGGCGGAGTCACTCCTGGACCAACAACAATATAATATTACCTAAAAAATAAAATTTGTAATTATTGAATGATGGAGAATTTTTTTTAATAATTATATATACTTATATAATTAATTAGAATTAAAAATAAAATTTGACATTATTTAAAATTTGGTATGGACTAAAAAAATTTATTTACTCTACCACTGCTTATTATGTAAGAAAACATTACTCAATTTGGATGATATTTTGATTGATTAAAATTTATTGAGTAAATTTATGAAAATATATAATTCCAACCAATACAGTTATCAAAATATGTTTTCTAGTCCAATTGAGCCTAATGGATCAAAATATGATACGATCCCAGCTTACCTAACCTAATTAACTTTTATATGGGTCACTGATTTGTTGATTTTGTTTAGTCAGTCGAGAAGGGTCAAATTAACCTATTTTTCTTATCTATTAATATATATTGACTATTTTTAAGTTTTACCAACCAATATATTTGCTTTAAAATAAAGCAATCAATTCATGTATTAAGTTGAAGTTATAAAACATTCACTCATAATATACATTGCAACAAAATCGATGCTAAATATATTTTGGCTTTCAATTGAAATTATATGACCAAATTTTTGTATCCATTTCTTAGAAGTTAACTCTACATAATGTCAACTGATGCTAACAAAAATACCCAATGTAGTGTCGACAAATGACACTACCCTTAAATTAGTGTCAATCTGACTGACACTGTATTTTAATATTTTAAAAATGAAACAAAATGGCATTTAAAAAGTTTTACTTAGTAATAGCTAAGTTGATGCTAGTAATGTCATGTGAGGTCGACACAGTTTTGACTTTAAAACTAGTGTGTTTTCAATCAAATGTTTCGTTTTTTTCCCTCTCTTTTTTTATTCTATCACGAATCTTATGAAATTGTCCACTAGTCACTTATAATGTGTTTGAATAACACATAAAGAATTAATTCTACCCACAAAATCGTAGTAATATCACGAAGAAGTTGAAATAATTATTTGTTGTTTAATCTTTTTCATGAAAAAAATAATTGTTTATTTATCACCATGAAGCTATTTCATTTCAAACATAGAATCAATATGCTCGAACTAGTCAACGACTGATTGCTTGTTATGTCAAATAATCGAAATAGATTTTTCTTCTCTTAACAAATTATATATTTTTTATATATATGGTCGGGAATTACATCCCTGACAACATATTGAAGAATCCAAATATCTATAAACTATTGAGGATCTTATTGGTTCATAACTATTGAATTAAACACACATTTGACTTACTTTTAGTAAAATTTTATATTCTCTCGAGATAGACTCAAAACGGTTAATCAGCTCACTCTAATATTGACTCAAAGACCTTCACACTTCGGTCAACACGTGAGGATGTATGCTTGTAAAAAAAGAAAAAGAAAATCGAATCTCATTTGAACAACACCACAACATATATATATATATGTGTGTGTACATATAAGAAAATAAACAGCTATAGACATGCTCATTACTCGTAAAAGCATACCGGTTGCCGTTGGAAATGATACAAAGCATGTAAATTCTATGATAAGAGCTGGAATATTGTGGCAAAATTAAGTAACAAAATACTTGCCGGAAATCACCGAATTATATTCAATTTCAAAGTTCAAACACTCGATTTGCCAAACTAGATGGCAAAAAGGAAGCATATTGATAACTATCACAGTTCAAGAGCATATTGATCACATAGATGATGGAACCTCTTATGTATATTAGTCTGCACTTACAACAAGCTAACCGATATACCGTCATTTTGACAATTTATTTGAAAGGATGGGAGAAATTTCTTTTTGTTTATTATCACATGACCCTATCATTTTCACTCATTTTTCCTTATTATCTTTTAGGATCGGTGAAATAGAAAAGGATTGAGTTTCAAAGGAAAAATAGCTCAAATTAATTAAAATAAAAATAAAAAATATATGTATTAATAATATATTTTTTTCACTATCATCAAATTATAACTTGTCATTTATTCTAAATTTTTATTGACTTTTATAGTAATTATATTAAAAGTCATACCAATCATTTTTTCTAATTGAGAAAGAGTGTAAGTACTTTTACCCTAACATGCATGTTTATTAAACTCAAGTAATTAGCACAAGAAAAGTTAATTTTGAAGCAAAAGAGCAGTACTGAGGAAGTTAGAGAAACATCGTGCAATCACTTTGCATATTAGACATCAAAATTTTGTATTTACATCACTTAATAATTCACATTAGAATGTAAAACTAATGAATCCAGCCGTTGAATTAATTTTTTTTTATAAAGTAGATTAGTTACATTTATAAACTTTCATGCAAATAAAAACTTAATTTATATTTCATCGCACTACTTTATTTTGACAGACAATATATTATTTAAAATATAAATAAATTGTTCATTATTGAATAACATACCAACAAATATCTATATTATGTGAAATTTAATATAAATTATCAACAGCATATTATATAAGATTAATTCACACACAACCATTTTTGTGAATATTGAATTTCATTCACTTAACCATTAGATTTAAATTTTTTAATAACTAGGTTAAATATATAAAAATTAAAATTAAGTAGACCCTTATCAGTCATTGTCATTTAAAAACATAATATACTTGTTAAAATATATGTAAATGTGACTTATAAAATTTTATATTTATAAATATTTAAGTTATCTAAAATTTAACGTGTATGCTCATTAGAATAATATTAAATATTTTAATACTAAATTTATTTATAACATTATTACAAGATTATATATTATGAATATTTAAATGATTAAGTGTCTTTTAGATAACAAGGTTCTTGTATTCAATAACTTGCAATTGGGCTACATATCAACGAGTTAGTAAGTCCAATTGGTTGGGTCACTCGGGGTTCGAACAGAAGTTTGATATTCAGTCTGGGATATTTTTCCATATTTTCCTATTTACACTATCCATTTTCTAAATACACTACATTTTTTCTTTTATAATTTTTTTATTATAAAAATATCTTTTATACCAAATGACATTTTATGTAAAAAAGGTATAAACTATATTTTCTAAATTATATATCCATAATTTTCTAAACCCATTTTCACTATATACTTTCTTTTTCCTTTTTTTAACAACAATATTAAAATTTTACCTTAATTTCATTCTTTTACACTCTTATATTCAATATATTCCATTCCACGGTACACATAAAATAATTTAATCAGATTGTTTGTAATGTGTACAATGATGTTACTTTTCAATTTTTTTAATGAACAAAATCATTCTTTTGGGAAGTCATTTTCAAAACTATGTTTTGTTTTGGTTAACTTTTTAGAAATTACTTTCTGAAATGCTTGTTACTCTAGACATTTCATACATGTTAATATCGAAGATATTGGAGGTTGATTGTTAATAGGTTTTTATGACTTGTTTTGTTAGAGCGTAACTTTGATCTTCAATTGTGGTTCTGATAATTCTTTATCCTTATTTGGATCTAGCAACATAGTGAGTAAAAAACACAAAGTAAAATTAGGAAAATAAATTCCTAGATCTATTCAAATTTTCACAAACTCTAACTTCATTCTCTAGTCTACTAAACTCCACTTTTACCATATCTGAATCATGTAACAATTTTATGAACTGGACTGTATCAAGGTTTGGCCTCATCAAATGCACTTCCTTCGTGATGAGATCTTCCCTTCCTTGAATGATTTATACACTACCAATATTTATTTTTCAAATTGAAAAAATAAAAGGTTATTTAGGTAAATTCAAATAAAAACAAAGAGAAGGGTAGTGTAAACATTAACTATAGAAGTGCAAATAGTAATACCCTTTTTGGTAACGAGCTTGCTGGATTCAATTAATATATTACAATTGGGTCACATATCAGCGTGTTGTTAAGTCCAATTGATTGGGTCGGCTCACGTGTGGCATAAACAGAAAACTGATTCGCAAATCCTCTTTGGGTGTTGTTTCATGCACCACCACTTTTGTCTCCTGCATTTTTCATTACATTTCGAAATATTCCAAAATCTAAATGGTCGTTCTGAAATGCAATGAGAAACATAGGAAACAATAATAGGCCATCCTTTATTTACTTTATTTAGAGTTGTTCAAATTGACTCATCCCAACGGGTTGGTCCAATGGCTGTTAGGTTGAATTGATCTGTAAAAAAGTTAGCCTAAAAAAATCAATTCAGCCTAACAGACCTAGTTGGATCTATATATTTTTGGCTCAACTATTATTAGATCTATTTGGTCCCACATTATTTTTTATTTTTTATTTTAAAAATAGTATAAGTTCAAAAATAAATAAATAGGTTAATATGGTTCGGCCTTATGGGTCACGAAAAATATGGTCCATGAGAGATTCACACAAATCCATTTGATTGGTATACTTGTACATTTTTCTGTGTGTTTTGAAAAATAAAATAAAATATTTAAAAACAACTAATTTTCAAAATTTATTTTTAAAACTCTCTCCGTTCTTAATTATAAAATTCTTTTAACTAATTTACGTTCCTTTAACAATTTTCGGTAAATACTTCATAATTTTTGCTGGTGCTTTAGCTCTCATTTCAAGTACGAAACGGAAGCTTCAATTCCAAATGCGTCCCCAACGGAAACGACCACTAGACATGCATGGAAATGGAGAAGCCAAACATTGCTGGTCTGCGTGTAATGCAAAATGTCATAACCTGAGAAAAACAAAACATAAAGTTAGTAAAAGAAAAAAAAAAATTAAGGATGAGTTTGGTTTTGTTGTTGAGAATAGGAATGGGAGTGGTGATCGAGGTGCGTGTTTTGGATTTTGGCACTTGAACATGAGTTTGGTATTTAGTAATTAGTTTCATTAATTTCTTATCGTGATTAAAGGTATAATTTCTTATTCCTTTTATACCTCTATCAAACCAAGTCTAGTAAGAAAGCATCAAAAACCTTCTTTCCAAAAACTGAAAAGTGATTATTCTCCAAGTTTATATAAAAGGCGAAGCTGATAATAAATGTGTTAATATTGTCTCTACAGTAAGCTAGTTGGATTTTGACGAACCTTTTAGTGAGATAAGTCAAGTTATTTTAGCCGATGTTATCGAAGATTGTACTCCACGTACTATTATGATACAATATCCTTTCTGGGGTTAGGTCTCATTTAATTAAGAAAAAAAATTGATATTAGTATCTACCCTTTTACGTGAAAGGATGCTTATTTGGAAAAATGACAAAAACACACAAAGTAGTTAAAACGGAGAATTGACTTGTGAAGTTTCTGCACTAAATGAAGTTAAGAAACCTACTCATGTATTTAATTAGATATTCAAGCAGTGATATTAGCGTATATTCTTTCTATTTCATATGTTTGTCAGTTTGTGTTTTGTTTTGTTTCAAATATTTATTGTTTTATAAAATTAAGAAATGCTTAATTAATTTTCAATAACACTTTTATTTATTTTTTTTACCAAAATACTTAAATGAATTTATAATTATATCTAAATTTGCAATAAGAATAATCATGTCAAAAAATTATTATAATAAATAATATAAAATCAAAGGAATATATAATTAACTTTGACTATATAGTGTATGTAATTAACTGACATTGAACAAATTTTTTACATTGTATCATATCACAAATTGTTATGTATAGTAATTTTTTTCATTTTTATAGTAGTTACCTTAAGAATAACACCGGTAATCATTTTTCAGCTCTTGACAATGTTATATTGTTTTACATTAATAGTATATAAAAATTAAACTCATTAACATTTTAGTGACTTATTATATGTATCCAAACAAAGCAACGGTTTTCTTTGGGGCTCATGTGCATGAATTAAGAGATATTTATTAAAATATAAAATATTATATTTTTATTATAATTACCCTCATCATTTTAATTAATTTTAGTTAAGAAAATATTAATAAAAAAGAAAGATAATGATAACAAAAAAGAAGAAGTGATAAGAGACAAAGAATTATAGATGAAAATATTTAACCAAGTCTTAAATTTATAAAATAACAAAAGTTCTATAAAGAAATGTAAAAAAAAATCTATATATAAAGTCATTACACGAAAAATTAAATGCCTTAAAAAAGGTTCGGATTGCTTTCAAAGATCCGTGACCATAAACTAATAGAGATAACTTACTGTTTTCAGTCAAGTAAGATTCGAATAGCTTACACGCAAACCAATTAATTAATACACAATGTTATATCTCTCTATAATATTTTTTTCTAAATCTTTAGAAAATGTTATAAAGAAAATATCAAATATAAAATAAATATAATTGATGTTTTAAAAATATAAAAATATTTAATTAATATTTTCTCCATTAAAGAAACAAATAAGAGGATATTATAGGAAAATTTAATATTATTTCTTGAGTTACTCACATGCTTCTTTATTAGTAAGCAAACCCTCTATTTCCAAAATAATATATTCGTAAATTAGAATTCTAGACTAAAAATTAAGTTCACATTTTTTTAAGTAAAAGTAAAAGTATCTTTAAATTGAATTAAAAACTATTTTAATTCAATTTTTGCTAAATATATTTTATTTTGAAAATTACATTTAAAAATTAAAATCCAAAAAAACTAGCAAGCATCCCAAACGTTAGATTGAAATTACATCTTGTGCAAGTAATTAAGTTTTCCGAGTGCTTCAAAGGTCCATAAACTAATCGAGCTAAACCTAACTACTTTAGTCAAGTAATATGAAAAACAACTTGCGACACCTACATTATAAATTTTCAATACTTTCTTTCTTCTCTTATGGGAGGAATATTGCACACATTTCACACTATATAGCTATTTTCTTTCAATCATATTAAATTATTGTCATTTTATCTTTGTATTCTTGATTTTCTTAATCGCTTTTTTTTCCATCAATGTTTAAAATCTTTCAGGAGCTTACTGCTTAGGCAAATTTACACTTAAAATTTAATTTACTATAATCTATAAATTATTTTTTTTATTATCAACAACAATATTATTTATTAAAGCTTTGTAATTAAGAAAATATTTCTAACAGTTCTCAATGTATAAAATAACAAACTCATTCATCTATTATTTAACATAATTAATATTAAATAAGATTTAGTAAATTTAATTTCAAAAACTACTATTGGCAACAATTTTTTTTTTTGGCTGAAGACTATGAGCAATAACTATAGTTACAAGTATTGTCAGTAATACTTTAAGAATAATGCATGTATTTGAAAATGAACCTAATCTTTTGAAATAATTTAACACTTTCAATGGAGTATGAATTTCTTTTGTTTGTACTTTTCATTATCATTTATTTTTATATGAATAAAGTAAGTTCTTCAATATTAATACTCATCAAAATCTTTTCAAGATTAACATAATACTCGTATTTTAATTTGTGCAATGTATAGGGTAAATGCTTATTTTATATAACTATAGTTTATAATAAATAAATACTTCCGGATATATAAACTATGTTTAATTAAAGTTTCTAATAAATGAATATTTTTAAACTAATAAATTTTATTTTATATTTATGATAAATAATTTATATTGTGATACAAGATTATTTTAACTATTGATGATTATTTTTTAAAATGTTGAAATTCAATTTACAAATAAAGATGAAAAAAGATAAGACGTTAAGAAAAAAAAATCCTTTAAAAACGTCCTCGTTGAATAATTGCTCCTAAAAATATTTTCTTCAAGATATTTATTCGAATTTATACAGAGAGAAGATTTTTTTAAATTCATCCTAATGTGGAAATTTTAATTTTAATGATACAAGTAAAAATCAAACGCAATTTCATAATTCAAAAATTGTCCAAACTGTCTTTCAATAAAAAAAGTAAATTGATCTAATATACGCATATAAAATAATTAATACAAAAAAAGTTAAATGTGTAATCTTGTCATGCTGACAATTTTACCAAAATATTTATTTTTATAAGTCATATATTTATTCATGAAATATAAGTTATATCCTAATTTTAATAGTATTTTTCTCAAGTTACAAGAAATTAAAGTATTATTGACAAATTTTTGTCAACTATTGATTATTTTTATCACTAATACTCGTCTCATTAAAATTTATTGATGGTTTTTTAAAAATGACGTTTAAATTGTTTTGTCATGATAAGGTTTTTTTTAGTAGGGAGGTAGTCTTCAAAATATTTACTAGCTGGAACCTAAGACTCCATTCATGATAAAATTTCCATTATCAGTCAATTTTCAAGTAATAATTTAATAGGGTAGTCATTACATGATACCACGTTTTGTCTTTTATATTGGAGGATAGTCACGTCGTCGCTTACATCGTACTAGAAGGAATTAATTACATACAGGGTTTTATTATTGACAAATGATTTTTGCCACATAGATTACTTCAACTTCTATTTTTCTTTGCAGAGGAAAACATATATCCACTAATCCACCCATTTTTATTTGTTTTTTTTAATGGTTTTACTTTCTTCTCGTCTCTTACTTATCTTGATGCTAGTCATAGTAGTTTAAACTCATATTGGATGTTTACCTAAAAGGTAGATCTCATCATTATAAACTATTAATACCCGTCTTTCTTTAATTAATTACTTCATACGATAAAAAGTGCAAAGGACATGCACTCACCAATTCATCCATTGATTTATTACAAACATTGTTGGAGTGCTTTCCTAGCAAATATTTCAAGTTCCTACTTTTCTTTTTAATAGGTGATTAATTAGTTCACACTTAAATAGGAAAATAAAGCAAACTGTGTATATTGTGGATACAAAAACGTCTAAAATGCTGGAAAGCATCTGACACTAGTGAAAGAATGAAGACAACTATATTTGGGAGGTTTAACGTTGGCTAGAGTCCTCACTTAGGTTAAGATGCTTGAAAAGAAAAAAATTTCTTTGGTTGTCAAACGTCGAGATGCTAAATGTAAAAGTGAACACCGTTTGCTCACATGTTTCATGTCAGGTGATTAACGGGTTAAACACCAAGATAGCATTCGTCTTCTAAAAACATGTTATGTATTTTTAAGCCAACGTCTCACACGTTTAGCCATGTTGGATGTTATCATCTCGAGTTTGAGTGCTGTAATATAATTTGTTTGGCATTTGAGCCTACTCATTGTATAACCTCATAAAAAAAAAGAATGAGAAGGCAAATTATCACATCATTCTGTCTAAAAATAAGATTTTCTTACACCGATCCCATTAAAGAATCAGCCATTGAAAGATGAGCTTGAAGATGCGGCATCACCATCATCATTTCTTACTTGTAATTTCTCCATGTTTTGCTATATATGAGATTCATTCTATAGAAAACAATCTTCAAAAGCACAAATCCTAAAAGATTTTTGGAGTTGTTAGAGAATAGGTTATGTGAAAACTAGTTCACACCCACTTGTCATATTTCAAATTCGAATCTAATAAAAAAGATGTTCGAAGCAATAAAAGAGATAAACAAAGCAATCAAATATAATTGTATGTAAGGAAAAACTTATACAACTTCAAAAACTTATGTCATAAATGTCTTGTTTGAAGCCAAAATGCCTATAAATAAACCCAAATTCAAAGTGCTTATTTCAAAAAAGGAAAATAACAAGTCTAAGGATCAAATTTCAAAATCTATGCTTTTAGAGAGGAAACATATATGTAGCTTATGAAGAGAGAGTAGTCTTCAGCCAAACAATCCAACATTTTGTCTATATATAGCTACCACTTCTTTATCTTAAAGTGTATGAGTTTGTAAATGTATTTGTATAATAGTGTATCCACTTATTGAGTGATTAAAAAGAAAGAAAAAATAGTTTGTTTAGAAAACAAGCAAACAAAAAGAATCTAAGAGTAACAACTTAGAAGACCAATCAAGGGGACTAGTACTTTAAGAGTGAGTTTGTGGGTACACTTGAATCATTTGTGACAACATATAGAGTTATGGACAGTGATTTGTGAAAGAATACTTGAGAGTTAAAGGTCGAAAAATCTTATAGAAAAATATATTTATGGTAAATCAATTTAATTTAAGTATTTTTTTTTTACAAGTCTTTCACAATTATTTGGTTCTAAAAGATCAATTAAAGGGATTAATACTTTTAGAGTGAGTTTTGTGAGCACAATTGAATCATTTGTGACAACATGTAGAGTTATGGGCATATGTTTAGAGAGATTTGTGAATTAATGCTCAGTGTTAAAGAGAATCTTGTAGAAAAAAATATTTATTACATTATTAAATGTCAATTCAATTCAATTATTCTTTTATAAGTCTCTCATAATTGTTTAATTCTATTGAAGGTTAAAACTCAATAAAAAAAACTTTAACAAATTAAATTGATTTAGTTGTGTTTATAATACATACTAAAAGCATCAGTCCAATATCTATACATCTAATTAGGTATGTGTGGATAATTTTTTATAAGGACAAATTAGGAATTAAAAAAAATCGAAGACCTACTTAAAATTTTAATAAAAGTATAAGAACTCGGCATCAATTTAACCTCTTTTATGCAATTAAAAAAAGCGTACTTATCATAAAGGAAAATGACCATTATGTCACTTTTTTCCCGAAGAGAAATTAACACTGATTCTTCAACCAAAATCACCGGCAACACGTTTGAATAGTACAAGCAGTCTCTCATTGTCACTTAACACGTAACAATTATTTCATTGTAATTTTTTTATATTTTTTATTTTTAAAACTAAAAGATGTTTCAAGAGTGTTTAAAAAAAATATTCTTTAAATTAATAATAATTATATAATATTTAAAAAAATGAAAAATTATAAAAACTATTTCATTGTAATTTTGAAAAACTAGAATATAAATTATAAAACAACATTTTCTAAAACTCAATGATATTTTAAAAAAAATATTTTGAATGATTTTTGTTAATGTGAAATATTTATCAATTTTATTGATAATAAATTTTTGTCAACTTGACCAATAACCTTTATTACTCATTAACAAGTCTAACAAGTTAGACAATCACATAATTTTGTTTTGGCAAACTATCTTTTTATTTTCTCATTAATTAATCTGACATCATCAATTGATTCAAGTAGATGAAAAATTTAAAACATAGTTTATCAAATAATCACACTTGATTACTCTTTTTAATTTGTCAGTCCAATTTTTTAATGTCATGATAAGTCACTTTATTCAATAACAGAACTATAACTATATATGAACATGAAAAAAGTATAGGTGCCAAAAAGGTTAAACAAATTATTAAGAGACTATATAAAATTAAAATTTATAAAAAAAATTTAAGAACCAAAAATATAATTACCCCTAAAATTTAAAAATAGTTTTGCTTAAATTTTACCAATCATAGAGCAGGCGAACTACTTGCACACGACAACACTCATCTAATCACTTGTTTATTAGCAGACCGGCCGCAAAACCTAATACTCACACGCACTTTCTTTCGCACCACAACACCAATGGATGGTGGGCAGTGTAATGTTAATGTCTCCCTTAACATTCCCCTAATTGAAGACCAAAACCAACACTGGCATGAAAGAAGCCAAAATTCTGGTACCAATATTGGCTCCACATCATTCCTTAGCACTTGTTTCAACGGCCTCAATGCTTTGACAGGTATTTTCCCTTGTTCTTGTTGCCGATTAACTATTCTATCATAACCTGCTTTTGTTGTTCCCTTCTGTTACCCCTTTGGTGTTATAGTTATGGCATATATTCTCATAGTTAAACAATGTGTTAGATTTTTTTTTTTTTTTTGGGGGGGGGGGGGGTTAATTTGTCGCTTTTTTAATTTATTGTGGAGCTGAACATGGCAAATTAATTACTATATATCACAAGAAGATTGAAAATTTGAAATCCAATCCCAGCACAGCCAGCAGACATAAGTGGAAGATAAAGTAGTAAAGTACCAGCCGCAGCCGGAGACTATTTTAGTTCTTATTATGTTCCCATGCAGAAATTTGAGTCGTAATTATATACAACTTGTTAATTATAACTGTAGCATTATATTTTTGGTAAAAAAAAAAAAA